>JBCEWC010011334.1:0-16784 GCA_038996855.1 Solanum aculeatissimum | reverse complement strand
TGCAAGATCGTGAAAGAGTCGTGAGCAAATCGACTAGTGCCGCACGAAAGTCTTAGCGGAAGTCTAAGTTCGTGACATTATTGTGTTTTTATTGTTTAATTTCTGCACGCAAACCATTAATTCCAATTTATTATAGTTAAAGATGTTGATTTGTTCTATTATTATTCTTGTTTGGGATGATGTTCCTCCATTCTTTTTATTAGGTTTTTTGTTATTTTAATATTTTTGTGTACAATTTTAATTATTTTGGTTATAAATTAGTTGATGTTGAAAATGTTTTCTGTTAAGTTATTGTTGTTCTAATTTGCAAGTTAATATTTAAAAAAACAAATTATTTCTACTATTAATATTGTTATAGGATTTCCTTCATTTTATAATGATCCTAAATTGTGTTTTATTTCATTTATCAGTTTGTTGATTTATTAGTTTGCTACTTTATTTTATTCGCAATCTTGTTATTCTTTGATTTTGTGTATTTTGTTAAAGCAATTATTCAATGAGTTGTTTTGATTACCATTCGTTAGTGATTGCATATCATTTTATCTTGTTAATTTTATATTATTTTATGTTCGACATTAGATGTTAAAATTGGCCAATGAAAAATCTATCTGTCGGATTTCGAGGCTTTCCCATTTAAAAAGATGGAAAAAATAGTTTAGATTAAAATTTAGAAATGTTAGTTTAATTTTACATACATATTATTTGTTTAAATTGGCAATGAAAAATCTATCTGTCGGATTTCGAGGCCTTCCCATTCAAAAAAGCAAAAAAATTAGTTTAAATTAATATATTTTGCATGTTAGAAAATTTTAAAAAAATAGTTTAAGTTCGTATACATTATTTGTTATATTTTATTTTTTGTGTATATTTTCTTATTATTGTATTTGTGTTATATTGTATATCTTCTCAATTTGAAAAAATGAGTTTAGCCAAGACCTACAGTTGTGAATTTTGAAGGGTGCTAATACCTTTCCTTTGGAATAACTTGAACCCTTACTCAATTTTTTTTAGTTCGTAGACCTTTTTTATAAATAAATAATTGGTTTCCTAATTATCTTTAAAATTAGGCGGCGAATCTAAATTTAAATAATTTTCTTTTCTTTTTGAATTCTTTTAATTTAATTATTTTTTACGAGTTTCCATGACATTGCGCCTTCGGGATGCCAACATCCACACTTAGCCCTAGTCTCTTATGATAAAGCTGTGAAGTTTCATGATTATGATTTCAAGTATATAAAAGCATGTTTTATGACAATGATGATACTATGATAATGACAATGATAATGCTATGATGAAGATGGTGATAAAAATCCTAAATGTTTATGATGAATTTAAGGTGGGAATGTCTACCCACACTATGATGAAAGTAAAGTAAATGGACTATTCTTATGATATGATATTTTCATGAAAGCTATGATGACTATTTATGAATTATGCAAGCATGACTTTAATGAAGTATGAACTATGTTAAAAGTTATATATATGTATGATTTAAAGTATTTCGTGGGATATGACTTAACACCGAGAGGGCTTTGGTAGATACCATAATCCCATAATTATGTGCCACCATAGGAATGATTTTATATTTTATGGCTTAAATGTGTGCTTATAGATCCATATAGATTTTAAAAGACACTCACCTTGCCAGGATAAAACCTAAAGGGTGGGGTCAAATAATGGTTCTCACCGTGCTAGGATAGAGCCTATAGGGTGAGAATAGAATTTATCTTGGCAAAGTAGACTCCTCTTAACTCGATGAGAGTGAACATCGAGATTCCATGTAATAATCCGCATGGACTTATGAATATCGATTATATTCTTATTCTCACTTATGTATGTAATGATGATAAATGGATTTTTATTATACCTCTTTATATGATTTTAATCTTGCATGGTCACACATATTTCACCTTATCCCTTTTCTTATGATTATGCATATTTATATTGATATTATTGTAATGTCCCTTGATTCCTGACATACCTACATACTAAGTACATTTTATGTGCTAACACGTGCTTCTTTATCTACATGACCCAATCGTGTAGGGACGAACGACGAGGAGACCATTCCATTTCATGGCAAGCATTTCAGATATTGAGTTTGAAGACTTATCGATGAGTTCCCATGCTTCAAGAACAAGCCTTATGATATTTTCTTTGAAATTGAGATATTATCTTTTATTTCATTGATGTACCTCTTGAGGGTGAGCTATGTGTTAGTCTCCACTAATATCTATGATATAGATGCATGTTTTGGACTATGGATGGATGTATATTCCCTATGGGAACTATGACATTTTACTTCTATATACTTCCACTTGCTTATTTTCCTATGTATACTTATTTTACCTTATAAATGTTTATGATATGAATACGAGGCTTGGATGAGATGCCTTCAGGTATCACATTCGCCGTGTCACGGCTAGGCTCTAGGTCTGGATCATGACAAAAGTGGTATTAGAGAATAAGGTTTGAAAGAATCCTGGGGAAGTCAAACATACCGTGTCGAGTAGAGTCTTGTTCATTGGTATGAAGAGCGCCACATCCACGAATAGGAGGCTATGAGACATTTTAGGAGATACATTGCTTCTTTTGTACTCTATGTCATGCCTTCAAACTTCTGTATTCTAATGATTATCCCTTGGTGTTTTCAGAAATGGCTCTAGTCGTGCTCCTTTGCCAAGGGGAAATAATGTTAATGCGGACCAAGCCCTTCTAGGTCCTCCAAGTCCTCAAGTCAAGTCCCTTGAGTTGACCAAGTCGCCAATGATGAATTTAGAGCTTCCATTATCATGTTGGCCCATGCTTTGGCTTCACCAAAGACTCCTACTTTGACCTCAAGGATACAAGATTTTGCTAGAATGAATCCCTCGGAATTTCATGGCTCTAAGGTGGACGAGGATCCACAAAAGTTTGTTGGTGAGATCTACAAGATAGTGGAATTATGGGAGTGTCTTCCAAGGAAATGGCTGGATTGGCGGCATACCAACTTAAGGGTGTTGCTCAAGTATGGTTCACTCAATGAAAGTCAAAAAGGGTTGATGAAGGAGTCATTGATTGGGAGATATTCAAAGCCGCTTTCCTGTATCATTTCTTTCCAATTGAACTACGGGAAACTAGGGTGATGGAGTTCATGAGTTTGAAATGGGGTATGAGTGTGAGGGAATATGACCTCAAGTTCACAAAATTATCCAAATTTGCTCCTTCCTTGGTAGCCGATTCAAGGTCTCGTATGAACAAGTTTTTTTGGGTGTATCCGACTTGGTGAAAATGAAGTGTAAGGCTTCCATGCTTGTCAAAGAAATGGATATCTCTTGGGTTATGACATATGCCGAATAAAAGGAGAGTGAGAAATTACAAAAGCTGAGGTCAATGGAGTCCAAGAGGGCTCGCCATAATAGAGGGTTCTCCTATGGAAAATCCAGTGGTGGCTAATTCTAACAAGGACAAGTGTTTTCAAAGGGAGAAACTCAAACATTTGACAAAGAGAAAGGGGATAATCCCAAGGTTCAAGTAGATATTCTGAGAGGTGGTGCTATTCCTCTTAAGTGCCCTAAGTGTGAGAGAAACCATGTTGGTGAGTGCTTAAAGGGTACCAATGTATGTTTCAGTTGTGAAAAAGTAGGACACAAGATCGCCAAAAATCCCAATGTTGCCAACAAGGGCAAGGAAGGTCGTTCACAAGGTCAAGTGGCTCAAAAGGGGAAAGTGCAACGAGGTGCCTAAGTTTAAGGTAGTGGTCCACGTGGTAATCGGTACTATGCTTTGTATGTTAGAAAAGAAGTTGATGAGGCTCCCGATATGGTTACTGGTATGTTAAAAGTCTTTGATCATGATATGTATGCCTTGCTTGACCCCGGTGACAATATGTCTTTTGTTACTTCTTATGTTGCCATAAAATTAAATGTGCTTTTGGAAGTTTTGTTAGAGACTTATTTTGATTATACTCCTATTGGTGAGTCAATCTTAGCGAAGAAAGTCCATAGAAAATGTCCTATATCGGTCTTGCATAAAGTCTTCCCATGTGATCTAGTTGAGCTTGATATGATCGATTTTGATATTATTCTTTGTATGGATTGGTTGCATGCATACTATGTTTCTATTGATTAAGAGGACCCAGTTCCTAATGAGCCTATTCTTGAATGGAAGGAAACCAATTCTATGTTCAAATAGGGGTTTGTCTCTTTTATGAAAGCCATGAACATGATCTCTAAAGGTTATCTACATCATGTTGTCTGAGTCATGGATGTTGAGTTTCATGTTCCCACTCTTGATTTGGTCCCCATAGTAAATGGGCTTTTTGATGTCTTCCCCGATGACCTACCCGAATATCTTCCTATAAGGGAAATAGATTTTGGTATTGATCTCTTGCCCGACACCTAATCTATCTCTATACCTCCATACCATATGGCCCTGACAGAATTAAAAGAATTGAAGGAGCAGTTAAAGAATTTGCTTGATAAAGGGTTCAGAAGGCCTAGTGTGTCACCATAGGGTGCTCCCGTATTGTTTGTGAAGAAGAAGGATCGTTCACTTCTGATGTGTGTGGACTATAGACATTTGAATAAGGTAACCATAAAAAACAAGTATCCACTTTCAAGGATTGATTACTTATTTGATCAACTTCAAGGTGCAAGTTATTTCTCTAAGATCGATCTCCGATCCGAATATCGTTAATTGAGGGTGAAGGATGATGATTTTCCAAAGACAACATTTAGAACTAGGTATGGTCATTTTGAATGTTTGGTTATGTCTTTTGGACTAACAAATATTCTTGCTGCTTTTATGGATTTGATGAACGATATCTTCAAACTGTATTTGGATATATTTGTGGTGGTGTTCATAGACGATATATTGGTTTATGCAAGGGATGTGAAGGACCATGAAGACCTTTTGAGGATTGTGTTGCAAATCTTGAGAGATAGGAAACTATTTGCCAAGTTTAGCAAATGTGAATTTTGGCTAAGATAGGTGGCTTTCCTTGATCACATTATTTCGGGTGATGATATTAGAGTTGATCCAAAGAAAATAGAGGTGGTGAAAAATTGGCCTAGACCATTATCTTCATTTGACATCAGAAGCTTTTTGGGTTTGGCTGGCTACTATAAAAGGTTTGTTGAAGGATTTTTCTCCATTTCTTCTCCATTGACTAGGTTGACCCCAAAGAAGGTAAAATTTCAATGGTCTGAGGAATGTAAAAAAAGAGCTTCTAATTGTTGAAGGATCATCTCACTTCAGCCTCGATTTTGACACTAGCCAAAGTCGTCAAAATTCATATGCCGATATTAGAAGGAGAGAATTAGAGTTTAACGAAGGTGATTGGGTATATTTGAAAGTTTTCCTAATGAAAGAAGTGATGTGTTTTGGCAAGAAAGGCAAATTGAGTCCTCGATATGTAGGACCTTTTGAGATAGTGAAGAAAGTTGAAAAGGTAGCCTATGAACTAGATTTGCCTATAGAATTAGCTATGGTTTATTCAGTGTTTCATGTTTCTATGCTAAGGAAATACATGGGTGATCCTAAGTCTATTATTCCCTTAAAGGATGTGACTATTGAGGAAAATTGGTCTTATGAAGAAGTACCGATTGAAATCTTGGATCGACAAGTGTAGAAGTTGAGGAACAAAGAGGTTGCATCCGTCAAGGTGTTGTGGAGAAATCAACAAAGTGAAAGTGCTATTTGGGAGGCCGAGGCAGATATGATGAGATGATACCCCTTCCTCTTTCCTTCTACTCAAGCCTAAGGTACTTAATGCGATCTATTCCTTCAAAATTCTCATAAATACTTATCTCATGCTAGGTTGCATGCATGCATGATCATGACACTGTTTTTGAATGATATTTGATGCATAAGTATGATAATTTTATAAAATGATGATTAAGTTGCATTTTTGCATTTTGCTACGATGATGATCCCGTCTTTACTCTATTCAAGCGTAATAATATCTCATTTGAGGATGAATAATTCCAAGGGGGAGATATTGTAACACCCCTCATGTTCATAAGCTTGAAAAAATCGAAGATAGGAAAAATCCCTAAAAGTTGACTTTATGAGCCAATTTATGGTTCGTAAAATCAACCACGGGTCGTAGGTAATCTTATGGTAACTGTGCAGGAAAAATAAAAAGTTGAAGGATTTCGAGAAGTCGACTTACGTGATACCATATAGGTCGTATAAAAGTTCACGACCTTTAAGGTGTCTCGTAGGTGGAGGCCCTGAGGAATTGAAACTTTGTCTAAGTCTGGACATACCATACGAAGGACTCTACGACCCGTAAGTTTTTTCATGGGATGTACTACATGTTCGTGAGTGAGAAGCTGCAATTGCAGTAGCTTAACTTTCATGACACACTGATCTATGGTATGAGTTACGAGTCGTAAGTCATTCCATGGCCCATAAGAATGGTCTCGTGGATGACTCCGACAGTTTTTAATGAAGAGTGTTTTTGACTTTTCCAATCCTTCTAAGTCTTAAACTACATCAATTTGGATACCCTAATTACCTTAACTGACCAAGCTCATATAAATCTTATTCCCCAAGTCATTCAAAGACTTTAATTCTCAAAATTCTTCCAAAGGTTTCCAATATTTCTCTCTCTAAGTCAAGGGTTTCATTGAAGTTAAAGCTTGAAGGTTGATTAAGGATTTTCCATATTTCTCACCTCAATTTTAAGGATTCTACTTGAGGTATGCAGGGCTTCATTCATGGATTAGTTTCATCCATGAAACTCAATCAAAAATTTTCTTTTTATCAAAGTTTCATGATGATTTCTTATGAGATTTTAAGCCATGATTCATAGTGCATCGATTATGATTTATACATGATGATTAAGACTATTTATGCATGAATTATGATGAACTTTATGATGTATATGATGAACTTTATGGTGTATATGATTTTCAAGCAAAAGTATTTGATTTCAAGTATGCATGATTATGGCTTAATGAGTTAATGTGGGTTCCTTTACTAATGATCCAAATTGATTTTAATACATATTTTACTCTATGAATTCTATCCAATTGTATGATTTTGACTCGATTGCTCATGAGCCCACACTTAACCCTAGTATCTTATGATAAAGCTATAAAGTTTTATGATTATGATTTTAAGTATGTAAAAGAATATTTTATGACAATGATGGTGCTATGATAATGACAATGACGATGCTATGATGAAAGGGTGATGAAAACCCCAAATGTTTATGATGAATTTAAGGTGGGAATGTCTACCCACACTATGATGAAAGCAAAGTAAATGGACTATTCTTATGATATGATGTATGCATGAATGCTATGATGACTATTTATGAATTATGAAATCATGATTTTAATGAAGTCTGAACTATGTTGAAAGTTATATATATGCATGATTTAAAGTATTCTATGGGGTATGACTTAGCACCGAGAGGGCTTTTGTAGATACCATAGTCCCATAACTATGTTCCACCATAGGAATAATGTTTATTTTTTATGCCTTAAAGGTTGCTAATGGATCCATATAGCTTTTAATGGACACTCAGCGTGCTAGGATAGAGCCTAAAGGATGGGGTCAAATGATGGTGCTCACCATGCTATGATAGAGCCTATAAGGTGAGAATAGAGTTTACCTTGGCAAAGTAGACTCCTCTTAACTTGATGAGAGTGAACATTGAGATTCCATGTAATAGTTCTCATGGTCTTATGAATATTGGTTATGGTCTTATTACCATATATGTATGTAATGATGATAAATGGATTTTTATGATACTTTTTCTTGTGATTTTAATCTTGCATGGTCACACATATTGCACCTTATCTTATTGCTTATGATTATGCATATTGATATTATTGTAATGTCCCTTGATTCCTGAAATACCTACATACTTAGTGCATTCTATGTTCTAACACATGCTTCTTTATCTACATGACCCAATCATGTAGGGTCGATTGATGAGGAGACCATTCCATTTCGTGGCTAGCATTCCAAATATTGAGTTTGAAGACTTATCAATGGGTTTCCTTGCTTCGGGAACAAGCCTTGTGATGTTTTCTTTGATATTGAGACTTTATCTTTTATTTCATTGATGTACATCTTGATGGTGAGCTAGTGAAATATGTGCTAGTTCCCTCCAACAGCTATGATGTAGAGACATATTTTGGACTATGGTTGTATGTATATTCCCTATGGGAACTATGAAATTTTACTTCTATATACTTTTGCTTGTTTATTCTCCTATGTATGCTTATTTTACCTTATGAATGCTTATGGTATGAACACGAGGCTTGGATGGGATGCCTTCGGATGTCACATTCGCCGTGTAACGGTTAGGCCTTAGGTGCGGGTCATGACAACACACCTTCTTTTCACATACCCAAACCATCTAAGTCTCACTTCTCATATCTTTTTTCCCACAAAGGTTACTCCCACTGTCATGATTTGAACCTAGAACTTAGCTGTGACACGGCGAATGTGACATCCGAAGGCATCTCATCCAAGCATCATGTTCATATCATAAGCATTCATAAGGTAAACATAAGCATACATAAGAGAATAATCAAGCGGGCATGCATAAAACTAGAAACATCATAGTTACCCTTAGGGGAGTATACATCAATCCATAGTATCCAATACATGCCTCTACAACATAGGATCTTGGCGGGGACTAGAATATAGCTTAGTAGCTCACCCTCAAGACATATATCAAAATAAAATGATAAAGTCACAACATATAGAAACATTATCAATGGGTTTGTTCTCAAAGCATGGAAACTCACCAACAATCTCCTAGCTTGGAATATGAATCTAGCCACATAATGGAATCGCACCTTATCGTCCGTCCCTACATGGTTCGATCATGTAGGCAAATAAGTATGCATTAGTACGTGAAATGTACTAATTATATAGATATGCCATGAATAAAAGGATATTACAATATAATATCAATATGCATAATCAATACGATAAGGACACAATATGCATGAGCAATGAAAGTTTAAAATTATGAGAAAAAATATCATCAAAATACTTTCATAATCCTAACATACATATGTAGGAATAAAACTATAATCGACATGTAAGATCATGCAGACTATTACATTGAATTTGGATGTTGCCTCTACGATGAGTAAAAGACTAGTCTATTTTTCCAGGGTAGACTATACCTCACCTTACGGGATCCTTCCTATTTTTATAAGTGCTTTGACATGAATCTTAGAGGAACTTTCCCATTTCGGTGTATGCTTTACTTATGTGAATCCACTAACATAATACCATATAGGTACATAATCATCAACACCTACAGTGGCACATAGTTATGAGAAAGATAGGCTTTGCATTAAGGACCCCTTAGGTCGAGTCCCCACCTCCAATCTCATTCGGTGCTATGTCATATCCCACGAAATACATAAACCATGTATATAAATAGCTTTCAACATAATTCATACTTTTTCAAAATCATGCTTTCATATCTTATAATATAATCATCATAATATTTCATGAAAATATCTCATATCATAAGAATAGTCCATCTACTTTAACTTTCATAGGGTGTTGGTAGACATTTCCACCTTAACATCATCATCATAAATATTAGGGTCTTCATCACCCTTTTTATCATAGTATCATCATTATCATTATTATAACATCATCATTGTCATAGAATATACTTACTTAAAATCATAGTCATGAAAATTCACAGCTTTACCATTGGGGACTAGGACTAAGTATGAGTCCATGAACAATTGAGTCAAAATCATGCTATTGGATGAGATTCATAGAGGAAATATGCAATTAAAACCAATTTATACCATTAGTAAAGGAACCCACATCAAGTTATTAATCCCTAATCATGCATACTTGAAATCACATACTTTTGTTTGAAAATCATATACATCATGTAATTCATCACAAATCATGCATACTTAGATATAATCATCAGGTAGGAATGGTAATCCATGCATTTGGAATCATAGAAGAATAGCCCATAAGAAATCATCATAAAATTTTGTTAAAAAGAAGGTTTTGGATTGGGCTTCATAGATTAAATAAATTCATGAATGAAGCCTTACATACCTTAAGTGAGAATCCTTAGAATTGGAGAGGAAATTCTAAAAATCCTAAAGCCAACCTTCAAACCCTAGCTTCAATGAAATCTTTGTCCTAGAGAGAAATAATTGAGAACTCTTGAGAAAATTTTGAGGATGAATGATTTAAAATAAATTAGGAGTACAACTTATAGGGGTTAGGTCGGTTAAGGTAGTTAGGAGGGCCAAAACGACATAGTTTAGGTCTTAAAGGAATTAGAAATGTCAAAAATACCCTTCATTGAAACTGTCGGAGCCAACCATGTGATCACGTCCATAAGCCATAGTTCATCTTATGGATCGTACTTTAGCTCGTAGAACTTCATGTCCTAAAAGTTGAGCTACTGGAATTTACATCTTTCAATCCACGAACGTGTACAATGAATCATCAATCCATGCACGGTCTGTGAGTCATCTCGTGGAGTAGTTCCAAACTTAGAAAAAATTAGGACCTTTAGGACTCCTTTCTACGACATCTTTGATGGGTCGTGGTTCCATATACAGTCCAGTAAAGCAACTTCCAAAAACTCTTAAATTTCCATCTTTTCTAAGCTCAAGTCCACAAACCCACCTACGACTCGTGGTTGCTTCCACAATCCGTAGACTGGCTTGTAGGATCAAATCATTCTAGAAATTCCTTAACTTTTTATTTTCCAGGCTAACAACATGCAGAGTGTTACAATACCTCCCCCTTGGGATCATTCATTCTCGAATGAGACAGAAATACACTTGAATAGAGCAGAGACGTAGTCATCATCATAACATATATGGAAAAATACAACTTAATCACTATTTTCATAAAATCATCAACCTATGCATCAAATATCATTCAAAAACAACTTTATGATCATGCATGCATGCAACATAACAAGAGATACGTATTCATGAGAGCTTTGGAGGAATAGATTATATTAAGTACCTTAAGCCTAAAGAGAAGGAAATAGGTAAGGATATCATTTCATCATATCCGCCTTGGACTCCCAAGTAGCACTTTCAACTTGTTGGTTTTTGCATAACACCTTGACGGATGCCATATCTTTATTTCTCAACCTTTTCACTTGCTGGAAAAATTTTTTTAACTAGTACTTTTTCATAAGTTAAATCCTCCTCAATGAATACATCCTTTAACGGTACAATAAAATTTGGATCACCCAAACATTTCCTTAGCATTGATATGTGAAACACCGAATGAACCATAACTAACTCTATAGGCAAATCTAGTTCATAGGCTACTTTCCCAATTCTCTTCACTATCTCATAAGGTCCCACATATCTAGGACTCAATTTGACCTTTTTTCCAAAACACATCCCTCTTTTCATCGGTGAAACCTTCAAATACACCCAATCACCCTCATCAAACTCTAGTTCTCTTCTCCTAACATCGACATATGACTTTTGATGACTTTGGGCAGCCTTCAACCTTTTTTTTATAACTTTCACTTTGTCCATGGCCTCAATTACAAAATTCGGTCCAATCAAGGATATTTATCCAACCTCAAACCACCCCACTAGTGATCTATACTGTCTACCATACAATGCTTCAAATGACATTATTTCAATACTCGAGTGAAACCTATTGTTATAAGTAAATTTAATAAGAGGTAAGTGTTCATCCCAACTTTCTTTAAAATTAAGCATACAATCCCTCAACATATCATCCAACATTTGAATTGTCCTATCGGCTTGTCCATCCATTTGAGAATGGAATGCGGTACTTAGTTTCTCCTTTGTACCAATACCCCTTTTAAATGACTTCCAAAAATAAGAAGTAAATTGAGCACCTCTATCCGATAGAATGGACAATGGTACCCCATGCAAACTTATCAATTCTTGGATGTAAATCATAGCATAGTCTTCGACACTATAAAAAGTCTTCACTGGTAAAAACTAGGCTATTTTCATCATTCTATCAATAACCACCAATATTGAGTCAAATTGCTTTCTAGTCTTAGGCAAATCTGTGATGAAATCTATGTTTACTTCCTCCCATTCTAAGTTGGTATCTCGACATCTTTGGTCAAACCACCGGGTCTTTAGTGTTCCACTTTTACTTGTTGACAATTTGCACACCCCATTACATACCTTGCTATGTCCTTCTTCATACCATTCCACCAATATACTTCCCTCAAATCCGTATACATCTTGGTGGATCCCAGATGAATAGAGTACTTAGAATTATGTGCTTCATCAAGAATCTTTTCCCTTAAGCCATCTATATTGGGCACACACAATCACCCTTGGTAACGTAACTCTCCATCTCCCCCTTGTGAGAAGATCTCTACTTTCTTATCAACCACCAACTTCTTAAATTCAACCAAAGTAGGATCCATGTCTTGTTTTTATTTAACTTCATCTATTAAGGATGATTCTTCCCCATTTTTGCACCAACACACCACCATTGCTCAAGTTATTCAATCTCATGCTCAAATGAGCCAAATGGTGCATTTCTTTTACCAACTCTTTCTTCCCATTCTAAACTAGTGCGATGCTTCCCATAAACACTCTAAAAGCATCAGCAACAAAATTATCCTTGCCAGGGTGATACATTACACTCATTCATAGTCCTTCAATAGTTTCAACCACCTTATTTGCCTTAGGTTCAAATCCCTTTGGTTAAACACATATTGGAAATTTTTGTGGTTAGTAAATACATTGACATGTATTCCATAAAGATAATATCGCCAAATTTTCAATGCAAACACAATGACCAATAACTCAAGATCGTGTGTTGAGTAATTCTTTTCATGCACTTTCAATTGCCTTGAAGCATAGGCAATGACTATTCATGTTGTATCAAAACATAACCTAAGCCTGTGTGTGATGCATCAAAATACATAATAAAACCATCTAGACCTTTGGGCAATGTCAAAATAGAAGCCGATGTAAGATGATCCTTCAATATTTGGAAACTCTTTTCACATCCATCGGACCATTGGAATTTTACCTTCTTTTGGGTCAACCTCGTCAAAAGAGAAGTAATGGAGGAAAACCCTTTAACATACCTCCTATAATATTTAGCCAAACCCAAAAAGCTCCTAGTATTGGATGGAGATAATGGTCTAGGCTAATTCTTTACCTCCTTCGTCTTCTTTGGAACAATGCGAACACCATTAGCCGTAATAATATGACCAAGAAAATTCACCTCTCTTAGCCAAAACTCACACTTGCTAAACTTGGGAAAGAGTTTTCTATCCCTCAATGTTTGCAACACAATCCTCAAATACTTTTTATGATCCTTCACATCCCATGAATAAATTAATATATCATCTATGAATACCACCACAAATATATCCAAATACAGTTTGAAAATCCTATTCATCAATTCCATGAAAGCAGTGGGGACATTTGTTAGTCTGAACGACATAACCAAGAATTTAAAATGACCATACCAAGTTCTAAATATCATCTTTATAATGTTATCCTCCTTTACCCTAAATTGATGGTATCCAAACCGGAGATCAATCTTAGAGAAATAACTTGCACCTTGTAGTTGATCAAATAAGTCATCGATCCTTAGAAGTGGATACTTTTTTTTTATGATTACCTTACTCAAATATTGATAATCGACACACATTCAAAGTGAACCATCCTTAAATTCTTCAACTTTGCTAGGTCCATTCGATATGGAGGTATAGAAATATGTTAGGTGTCGGGAATAAGATCAATACCAAAATCAATTTTCCTAATGGGAAGAATGCCAGGCAAATCATCGGGGAAGACATCGGGAAACTCATTAACATAGGAATCAAATCAAGAGTAAGGACATAAGTCTCAATATCCATGAATCATACAACATGATATAGGGAACCTTTGGAAATTATTTTCATAGCTTTCATATAAGAGACACACTTTTCTTGAACACCGAATTGGTCCCCTTCCATTCAAGGATGGGCTCATTAGGAACTTGGAATGTGGCCTTATAGGTTCTACAATCAGTAGAAGCATAGGATGCATGCAACCAATCCATGCCAAGAATAACATCAAAATCGTTCATATCAAGTTTAACTAGATTACATGGGCAGATTTTATGCAAGACAAACATGGGACAATTTCTATAAACTTTCTTGGCTAGGATTGACTCACCAATGTGAGTATAAACCGAATAAGGATCTATCAAAGCTTCTGGAGACACATTAAACTTTATGGCACGCTAAGGAGTAACAAAAGACATATTAGCACCGAGGTCAAGCAAAGCATACACATCATGATCAAAGACTCTCAACGTACCAGTAACCATATCGAGAGACTCATCAACCTCTTGCCTAGCATGCAAAGCATAGAACCAATTACCACGTGGAGCACCACCTTGAGCCTGGGCATCTTGTTGCACTTTCCCTCTTTGAGCTACTTCACCTTGTGGACACCCTTCTTTAACCTTATTAGAAACATTAGGACACTCTACAATCTTGTGTCCCATCTTCCCACAATCAAAACAACCATTTGTTCCTCTCAGGCATTCTCCTGCATGATTCTTTCCACACCCAGGAGATCTAGAAGAAATAGCACCACCTTTCACAACAACACCTTTAGCCTTAGGATTGGCCCCTTTCGCTTTGTCAAACCTTTGAGAAGCACCTTTTGAAGACCCTTGGCCTTGTTTCAAATGGCCACCATCGGGCTTTCCATAAGAAAAGACACCATTAAAACGAGCCCTCTTGGACTCCCTTGTCCTCATATTTTGAAATTTCTCACTTTCCACTTGTTCAACATAGGTTATAAGTCTAGTGATATCCATCTTTTTATTGAGCATCGCAACCTTGCACTCCATCTTTACCAAGTCAGAAACACCAAAAGTGAATTTGTTCATGTGATCCATAGAGTCGGACACCAAGAAAGGAGAAAATTTGGAAAACTTGATAAACTTGAGGGAATACCCCCTCACACTCATGCCACCTTGTTTCAAGTTCATAAACTACATCACTTTGGCTTTCCTTAGTTCAAGTGGGAAGAAACGATCAAGGAAATCAACTTTAAACATCTCCCAACCAATAGGCCTTTCTTCAAAATTCTCGGATTTCCATTAAGTGAAGCAAACTTGAGCAACTCCCTTAAGTTGGTATGCATCCTATTTGACCTTCTATTTCAAAGATACTCCCATAATCTGCACCACCTTATAAATCTTATCCATGAACTCTTAAGGATCCTCATCCAATTTGGAACCATGAAACTTTTGGGGATTTATTCTAGTAAAATCTTTTATCCTTAAAGCTGGAGTAGAAGTCTTTGGAGAAGCAATAACTTGAGGCAAACATAGTGATAGTGGCTCTAAACTCATCATTTGAGACTTGGTACACTTGAGGGATTTGAGGACCTTGAGGATCCAGGGGAACTTGGTATTCATTATCATTATATCCCCTAGGTAATGGAGTACGTTGTGGATCCATTTCTGAAAATTTCAAAGGACAATTGTTAGGATATGGAAGCTTTGAAGGTACGATATAGATCTCAAAAGAAGCAAAGTTTTCCAAAATATCTCATAGTATCCTATTCATGGATGTGGCACATTTCACACCAATGAACAAGACTATACTAGACGCGACTTGTTGGACTCCCTAGGATGCTTTTAAACCTTGAGCTCTGACACCACATTTGTCACGACCCGGACCAAGGGCCTAGTTGTGACATGGCGAATTTGACACCTGAAGGCATCCCATTCAAGCCTCGTGTTCATATAATAAGCATTGATAAGGTAAAAATAAGCATACATAAGATAATAAGAAAGCAAAAATGCGTAAAACTAGAAACATCATAGTTTCCCTTAGGGGAATATACATCAATCCATAGTGTCCAATACATGCCTCTACATCATAGGATCTTAGCGGGGACTAGAACATAGCTTACTATCTCATGCTCAGAACGTACATTAAAAGAAAATGATAAAGTCTCAACATATAGAAATATCACGAATGGGCTTGTTCTCGAAGCATAAGAACTCACAAAAAATCTCCAAGCTTGGAATCTGAATCCAGCCACAAATGGAATAGTCATTTTGTCATCCATTCCTACATGGTTGGGTTATGTAGGAAAAGAAGTATGCATTAGTACGTGGAATGTACTAAGTATATAGGTATTCCATGAGTCAAAGGACATCCAAATATAATAACAATATGCATAATCATAATCAATAGTATAAGGACAAAATATGCATTAGCAATGCAAGTTTAAAATCATGAAGAATCATCATCAAAATCCTTTAATAATCCTAACATACATATGTGGGAATAAAACTATAACCAACATGTAAGACCTGCATACTATTACATGTAATCCCAATGTTGCCTCTTGTCATGACCTGAAAGTGGGGCCTAGATGTGACATGGCAAAGGAGAACCTGAAGGATCTCAATCAAGCCATCATAACATCATCACTCACATCATCAGTTCGGAAGTGCGGACAAGTAAGCACATAATTCTAGGGGAAATGGGGCTTTGGACTCAAGCTATGGGGATATTTCCGGAAATGGGATGAACATGAATCACATAGCACATAACAAGTATTTCTAAGAGGAGGGGAGTAAGTATGACTCAAGCTATGGGGGCATTCCGGTTTAGGGGACTTTCCTCATAAGCACATTCACAACGTTCACAATCCCATAACATAATCATAAACATAATCAAAACATCATTCCATATATAAGTCCCAAGATTCATAATATCCCAATAAAGCATAATACAATGTGCAAGAGTCTAACATGTCCAACATAGCCTCTACATAAGATAGAGC
>JBCEWC010011333.1:0-16785 GCA_038996855.1 Solanum aculeatissimum | reverse complement strand
TATAATATAATAATTAATCATCTTTAGAATCTATAAGATTACTAATAATAGGTCTATAGATTTTGATCAAA
Source organism: Solanum aculeatissimum (assembly GCA_038996855.1). NCBI lineage: Eukaryota > Viridiplantae > Streptophyta > Magnoliopsida > Solanales > Solanaceae > Solanum > Solanum aculeatissimum. The sequence goes on along the minus strand of JBCEWC010011333.1, from coordinate 16,714 downwards.
TATTTTTGATACATTAAAAATAATGCAATACGAGGAAATGAGATCTCTTTCCCACGTACAATTTGAATAAAAGAAAATGACATTTTCAGATCATTTATGTATAAAAATAAGGACCTCATATATATAAGGCATAAAACTAAAAAACAAAATTAAGAGAAATATGTTAAAATTAAGAGTGAAATTGCACAAGTGATTATAAATTACCTATTCTCATCATCATACCATTATTTCTCTATTTAAAAAAATTTACGAATGTCTTCTATTTTTTTGCAAGTCCGTCGAAAGTTGAAAGTGTTACAGGATAAAGTTGTAAACCATCCAGGTAACCTTTTAATATATTTAACCAATATTAATACATCATTCAAGAATAATATCTTATTTGCTTTTTCAAAGGTGGACAATCAATCGACAGACTTGAAAGCGTACATCGACAAATTCATCAAATTCCTCCTTGATGAACTGAGGCATTCAATGAAACAGCCACACAAAAGCTACCAGAATGAGGTAAATTATTTTATTGAACATTATATTTTATATATATGGTATATATTTTTTATTTATTTTAATTATTTTTCCTAAACTCAAGGTACCACAAATGTTGAACATCATACCAATATTGTTGCAGAACAACCATCATCAATATTCAACATAAATGAAGACGGCATCACTGATGTAGGCATGCACAATCGAACTGAACAATCAAATTTGCAACAAAAAGTAGATAGTCCTTAAATTTTTTGTTTTTTTTTGTTTTGAGAATGACATGAGAGATTGCTTTTGTTTCTAGGATTTTCCCTTTAAGTCTTTTTTGCAGTGTCAAGATCATGCGAATGTTTTATTTGGACAGCCTTTGTCATTCAGTAATGTTGAGGCAGATTGTGTTGCAGACATAAAATTTTGGACGAGCATGCCCAAAATGACAGTGAGTTCACTCTTCTTATGTTTCTTTATTTGTTTATTACAATGAATAATTTCATTTTCTAAATTTTAATTATGTGCACATTAGGTTTTGGTGCATGCAATAACGATGAACATGTATCCCATGTTACAAAACAATGGAGTTTAGATGACTTTGCTGAAATTACATTTACCCAGATTATAGCATGGAATATATACCTCAATGAGTTAGAAACACTCGAAATCCAAACAACGAACAAGAAATCTTGGTAATTGTTTTACATCTCCATGCGTTCGGTTGTCGAAATTTGAGAGCAATGTTAGAGAGGGTCCAATCTACTTTTGTCTAAAATACCCATTTTAATATCAGTTCGGATTTGAAGTAGACATCAATCTTATCAATGAATTTATGGATTAGGTATACAAGAACACATCATCCAGGAAAGACAGGTATGTATTTGAAGTGGCGTTAGAACTTCATAGCAAATTTTTGTTTAATCAAATTGATATTGTTTTCTAATCACATATACCAACTGTCAGGAAATTTGCCTACACTACAGCATACGACAAGATGAAAGATGAAATAGATTTTGATATCTTAAGAGTTAACAAAAAGGATTGGTTTCACATAATTGTTCACGCTAGAAGACCATGGAAAGATCAGGTTTGTTTTTCATCATATACATATAATAGATTTTTTTTTTATCCTCAAGCCTAGTTTATTCTTTGGTATGATTTTTTTATTTTGAACTGAGCAACTTTAATATAAGTCTGGTATAGAATGATGTTTGATTTGGTATATATTTCACTCTATGGAAATGGTATTGCCCTCTATTTTTTGTTGCCTGCTATTGTTTATATTATATGGCCTGTGTAAGTTTCGTATATAATTGATTTAGAATTGGATATATTTGACATATATTCGATATTTGGATGTCATTTTAAAAAATTTTGGAGATGTGGAAGTGAAAAATATATCTGATTTATATACAGTTTTGAATTGGTATTTATATAATATATATTTGTTTACTTCTATCCAATGGAGGATTGACTTTGTATGTTGACTGTACAAAAAAATTACTTTTTGATATAGAATTGCACTATAAATGATATTGAGCTTGATATAAACAGTTTATGTGTAAATTGATATATATTAGGATTACACGTACATATTAGAGGATTATCCATTTTGCCATTTTATCTGGCCTGACCAAGTTTAATTTTAAAATAATATGTAACTGTCTACCCTTTATTTGTCATGTCTATAATGTATTGTATGCACCATTTTTTTAAGTGTCTTCAAATGAAATTTTTTTTTGGATCCAAAACAACATCTAGATGTTATAATGCACTACGATAAAAAAAAAGACAAATACTCTCCAAACATGAACTCATCATATAAAATAATGGATAGTTTTTCATCCCATGGATCAGTAATATCGAGAAACAATGAAAAGATTCAAATTACGACATGAGATCTATTTCTCCAGACCATATGGTTGGTCAATACATTAGGGGGTACAACCTGCTTGCTAACATTGCATGGATCAAAGTTGATAATGTCATCATTCCTGTCAACATTAGCGATTCATTTCACTGGATTTTGGTTGTATTTCGTATCAAGTACAGATGCTTATACGTATACGACTCACTTTTGAGAGGAGCTTTGCACACCAGGAGAGTCAATGACATTGTTTCAAAGCTTACAGTGATGATTTCATTATTTCTATTTAGCACTAGCCTTTTTGACAAAAGTCTAGACATTTGTCCAAGTATTGAACCAATATACGTTGACAAGTGTCAAACTGATCCACTACAATTTGAACTAGTGTCAAACACACCCCCAACAAGACCCTGATTAAAAGTAAATATCCATAATTCTGTCAAGGATTGGAGCACTTTTATGGCAATATGGCAAAAATAAGCATATCGATATGCGATCAGTGAGAGTGAGATGAGTGACAGTGTTGCTAGCAAATTTGGTGGACTACACAGATTAAGAGAACTGCACCAAACACTTCTAGATATGCTGCTTCAGGGGCAACCAGGAAATAGTTTCAAGATTAAATGAAGGCATCTCTTTTGGATTGTTTTTACTTGTTGGATTTTATGGACACAGTGCACCGATCTTTTTTCATAGGTTCATTTTTTGTATTTTTTTAGCTAAGTCCCTCGGACAAAAACCTGTACAATGAACTACTAGTATGTTTGCCTAATTTTGGACATACAAGTCCAATCTTTCTGAATTACAGCTTATTAATTCATATGATTTTAATATTTTGTCAATTCAAATGATATCATTCTATATCATATGCATACCAAAAGTATATAGCAACTTCATACATATTACAGATACATAAGTTACATTATAATTATATACTGCATATATATTGTAAATCATTAAAAATTTTGATAATTATTTTATACAGCATATATATATATATATATCATTAGCATATAAAATACAAATTAACAAGAAGACCTCATGTCCTAAACAATGACATGTGGATACAAAATGGATATCCAATCTATATCATACAATATAAAAATAATCACACCTGCCAAACTATACACCAAGGCCACACTACTATACATAACCATTTATATATCAATTGTATACAATTTTTGTTATATATCAATTGCATACAGTTTGATTATAATACAAATACATGCACCACATATACTACAAGTCATTTATAAACTTGATGACACACACATCCCAATTATATATCACTTACATACCCAAATAGAGTCTAAATCTATACCTTATGCATACTTAAATATGGTCCAAGTATATACCATAGACACACCTAAATTAATATAGAATTAATTAATATATACTATATGCATACCCATTTGCATATGCATTTTGCATATAAATCACAAATTAAGAGGAAAGACATTATGTCCTAAACAATGACACGTAGATACAAACTGGGTACCCAATATATATCATTTTCATACAATATAAAAAATAACCTTTCCAGCCCATTTCTACACCAAGGCCACACTATTTTACACAACCATTTATATATCAATTGCATACAATCTGGTTATATATCAATTACATACAATTTGGCTATCCTACAATTACATAAACTTGATGACACGCACACTCCAATTATATACAACCTGCACATTCAAATAGATTCTAAATCTATACCATATACATACCCAAATATAGTATAAATATCACACCCCGAGAGGGTACCTTAGACGTGGCTGATACTTAGAGACTATTGCTAATCCCCAAGCAAACCACTAGGCCTCATCACATTCATTCAACCAACAATTATCATAATAGCGGAAGACTAAAGATAAATAAATGTGGACAATCTCAATTAAAAGTAATCAAAACAAATCATCAGGACCAGTATGAAAGAAACTAGTCAGACCATATCCAAGTCATCAATCCCAAATCTAGTGTATGAAGCCTCTATCTAAGATGTCTAGATGGTGCCATAAACGACCCATGGCTACCTCAAATAAGAAAATAAACGAGTGTAAAAGTCTGACTCTAAAGATAGATGAAATAGTATGCATCCCCCGAACTCGAGAAGGACTCACCAATCAGCTGGAATAAGGAGAATATCTTCAACGGAGCACCTGTTGATGATCTCTAGTACATGTCTCTGCATCATAAAAAGATGTAGGCCTAAATGGACGTCAGTACATGGCATGTACGAGTATATAAAATAGTTGAGTGAAACATATATAGGTAGAATAACAATAACTCAAAAATGCTAAATCAAGATGTACAAGGTCTATCTAAAGCAAGAGTAAAGAGTAGACAATGATTAATCAAAATAATTCAAACCAATCTGATCCAATCAAGTCAGGGTACTATCCATATGGAACCTATCTGGGAGTTTCTCTTATCTGACAATAATCACTTATGAGCCAGTGGTTGTACAACAATCTCATTAATGTGCCACAATCGTTAAATACTTGCTAGGGTAAAGAACTAATTAATTCGTAATTGATCGGATCAAATCAAATGAGTCCTCTATTTTTTCAGGGACCTATCAAGAGGAAACATCCAACTCAATGGTTTCAATCCTCTCCTACACTTGGCGACGTAGGTTTTGAGTTCAAGTTGGACTTACTCTCACTCAAATCAGTGTTCGACACTCCTCCCAAGACTCAGCGCTCATGAGACCTCAACCATCCCAATCAACAAATCATTAAATCTCCTAATAGACTCTTTTAATTCATCAATTTCTATCAAGTCAATCTATCCATTTAGACCAATCAGTAGGGTTCAATTATGTAGACTCACATGACCATCAAGTTCTATCAACCTATCATCATACTCAATCACAATCACCATCAATATTCTCAAATCAAGGATCTACACTCGATCCCTAGGTTCATTCATACAATCTTTTATGAAATTATATAGGATTTTTGAAATAGTTCATGAAAAGCATTAAATCAGTAAAATTAGGTTTATGATGATCAACAACTTATGAAAATACATAGAATGCATATAATTGATAAGAAAACATTCATAGAATTATGCTTTAGACTTAAAACATTCAAAACCTTGCTATCATCATCAGTAGGGTCACATGGAGGAACAAACTCCAAGTTTAATATTGTCTTACATACCTGGAAATAGAAGAAACAATCAGACTCCAATCGATCCTCATGTCTGAACTTGCACTCTCGCTCTTCGCCCTCCTCTGGTGTTCTCAAGAAATCCCCAAGCATGAAGAATGGTGAGAATACCCTTAGAGTTTTATTTTAGGACTTTAATTAAGGCTAAATCATCCAAGAGTTTGATTAAAAAGGGATAAGAATAGACATAAATACCTCTCTTAAAAATTGCCGACAGGTTCTACGAGAGCTCATTTACGGGTCATAGACCTTTCTACGGGCCATAGATGGCCTCTCGTAGGTGAGGGGTCCAGAAATTTGAGTTACTGAAATTTGGCATGAAACTACTTCTATGAGTCATAAAGAGTTCTACAGGCCATATCATAACTCGTAGCTCAAGATACTGATAAGTTAATTTTTGGACCTCCAATTCACGAAATCAATCTATGGGTCGTGGATAGTTTTACGGGTCGTATGTTATCTCATATATATACCTCAGACTTAGAAAGCTTTCCAAGTCACAGGGGTGACCTACGAGACCTCACTTTACAGGCTATAGATTACTCTATGGGACGTAAATGGCCCTCGTGGTTCATCTCTCAGTGATTTTTCTCAATTATTTTTTTCTCAGTTTCTTTGGGTATATACTCAGTCTAGATGGGATGAACTTGGGGTGTTACAATAAATCTATACCCTATTCCATACGCATACCCAAATTAACAACTTCAGTTCAATACATTTATCCAACAATATCAATAGATTACACTCACATACATAATGAATAACCAATTACATACATATTCTATAGCAATGGCTTACAATATGTTAGACTTCAATTCTAAACAAATTACAAAATCAATTAATACACACCACAAAATATATACCTAATATATACGGTCCATATGTAATTCTGAGAAACACCTCAACTACTTTAACTGAAGAAAATTAATATAAAACATAAATGTATCCTTAAATAAAATTTTATTGAAAATCATAGAAAAATAAATATCTCTTTGCAATAGTCGAACAGAAAAAAAATAGGAATAAATCAAATTGAAAATTAATAAATTTCTCGAAGAGGGGTACTTTGAACATGACTTTCTATTATGACCTTCTCGTTTACACCTGCTGCAGGTGACTTTAGCCCTCTTGAGTTTCTCTTCAATGAATGACTTACGCCGCTCATAAGTTGATCGTCTGGGTGGTCTCTTATAATCTGGCAGTAATACCTTTCATTCCATAACATATTTTGGTATTTCCCATGTGCTCTTGCACGGAAGAGGCTTAACATGAATTGCATATGCGTCTTGAAAATTTCTATTGCTATAGTACGGGGAGCAGTAATCTTCACCATGCAAACTTCCATACCTTAGAACGGTCATGGCATGTCCGCAAGGTATTTTATCAAGTTAAAAATGATCACAACTACATTTTCTATTCATTAAACACACTATATATTGTCTTGGCCCATCATTACCGTATGCAAGAATTGTGTTGATGGTATTATCTGCAAATAAAAATAAATCAACACAAATCAACCCATCATGCTAACTTAAAAACATAATTTTTAATACTAAAAAGATACAATACCATCATGATGTTAGACAACTCGTTACTCTCTTCAAGCTTGAATTGTATTTTTTGATCAGATCAGTCGTTGTTTTTTCAGCCTCATCACTCCGCTTTCCAATCCATGTTTAAATTGTGATCCACATAAAACTAAGCAATGATACAACTGGAAAACTTCTTGCCAACTGATTGATGTTGTTAATGGACTCTGCTATGTTTGAAGTCATAGTCCAAGTTCATTTAATAGTAAGGTGAGCCCTCGACCACTTATGATACCTAATTCCAAATAAATAACCTTGAATTCTCATATCAATGGTATCCACTCTACCCATCAAATTCTCAAACTCCTGTATGGTGTACGTTTTTACCATTGCAAAAAAAAAAATCATAATTCTTCAAGATTTTTATGAAACTTTTTTACAAGATTACACCACAAATGTCAAATGCACACATGATGATCTTGATTAAGTTATACCTTGATGTACCTTTCCATATTCTCTCATTGCGCTCAGATACAAAACACATGTCTTGCCTTTCTCCAAATACTTCCCTGAACTTCTCAAAGAATCATGTCCACAAGGTGTCATTTTTGAAGTCTACAATAAAATACGCAAATGATAGTATGTGACCTGTTCCAATACAAAAATATACAGAATTAATTAAGGTTACCAAAAGACCAACATGAAGAATTTTGAAAATTTAAAATCCATAACTTATAAAACCATACCCCCTGATCTAATGTGCTAACAATCAGCATGGTTCCACCATGGGTACATTTCAATGTTAAACCATCTACAACGACTACCAGCCTGCAATACTCCCACACCCCAATAGATGTTTCCAGCGCAACAAATGCATACCAAAAATTATTCTCTTTTGTTATTTCCAAGCCAACAATAGAACCTAGATAGTATTTCTCCAAAACATATAAATATCCTGAAACCCTTGCATACTATTCAGTTGGGTCCTCTTGTATCATCTTAATTGTTTTATCCTTCACTCTCCATGCTTGCATATATGTCATCTTAACACCATGAAACTTCAACATGTCTATCACAATATCCTGTGGTGTGTATATAATCTTTGAATCAACAAACTTATGAAGTATAAAAATAGCCACAACGTCTTATATCCCTTGACATCTTGCATAAGCGCTCTCTCACTAAACAAGTATATTTTTCACGAAATTTCCTAATCTTGAAAAACCCAGACCCATTCAAACACGGAGCATTCATTATCCAGGAACAATTTCGCAAATGACAAACAAGGTAATAGTTGTCAATCACAAACAAATAATAAATCACAGGAGTTTCAATTTTCAATTGGTATATTACATATAATTGCTATATAATACATGGCAAAATTACATACCAATCATATTTAATTTCATATTAAACTGTATATATAATATATAAACAATAAACATTAATTTTTAGAACACAAATTTTAAATATCAATACCTATTTGATACACACTTCCAAATTTTACAACATCAAGTTATTTAGGTATAATAAAACACAAAAAAATCGAAACCATATTATAATTATAAAATTGAATAATTTTACCATGATGAACTGGATACCAACCTGAAATTAAACCGATGAACTATTTCATATTGCCTCATGACCTCAACAAGTATATTCTTGTTCTTGTACACTTGTTTCACCTCAACGTTAACATTTTTTGCATCGCTTATCACAATAATATCTTCATCATCAGAAGTAGCATTTTCAATAGAATTCATACCAATTAAATGAATTGAGTTGTTCGAATATATTTTCGAGACATTACGTGTTGCTTCTACCCAAACATCAGTTTGCTAAACAGTTATTCCACACTCCAAATTTTCAACTGTATCAATGCTCCTCAAACTTATGCATAAGGGATGCTTTATGAAGAAATCAACACCAATTCTCTTTGATTCAAATAAACACGGACACCAACATCATTTGTATGCACATTGACGGACAACTATCACTAATAATGTATTAAATCTCTATTTAATCAAGACTAGTATCAATACGCAATTGCAAAGCAATCGCCTTTACAAGACCATCATAAAGAGTCTGTGAATCATAGATAATTCCCTCCATCTGAAAATCTACATATCTTCCTATTATAATTGAAACATAAAAAAACACAACTTCATTAAAAACATACAATCTCAAAACTAAAATATGCATTAACAATCTAATCATAAAAACACATTCCATACTGAATACACCAACAAACAGCATGAACTAATTTGAATTGTTCTATTTTTCACCATGTTGTATTAAAATAAAAAATATATCATCAATTTTCACTGAAAAAAACGCAAAAGAAACACATTTGCAAAAAAAACGAATAAAGGAGAAACAGAATTATGAAAAAAAAGAGTGAATTAATTTGAGTATATATAAATAACAAACTTAAGTAAAATATGGAACTAAAAAAGGAACAAACGGTTTACAGTCCCACTTTAATTGGGATAATTAATTATGGATACAATCCCACTTTAATTAGAAACTAATTCAAACAATAATATTAAAAAAAATCATTTTCTCATTTTTTTTTATTTGAATTTATTTTTTTCTTAAATTGCTATAAGTTGCAACTAATTTATTGTTAAAACATGCAACTCATTATCTACTGCTAAGACTCGTAATAACATATCTAATATTTGTCATTTTAAAAATTTATTCTTTTTTTAAAATAACTATACATACTTAAATTTTCTCTTAACAAATTAATTTTCTAATTCAAAGGTCGTAAAAAAGTATCACACAAAGAAGGGAAGAAGTCATTCGAAGTAGCACTCACGTTTGGAGAGAGTAAGCAACATCCAATATTAATTTATTATTTTTAGTAAGAATAAATCTACTAATAGAACCCGACAATTCTTTGGAAAAATTTTATTCCTAATATTAGATTTTTAGAAATAGTAATACTTAAATATATTTAATTGTATCTTGTTTTTAGTTTTTACACTATTCATTATAAATTTGTATCGTTAGAATAAAAATATAATAAGAATATATTAAAATAGTTTATAATTTGCCTATATTAAGAAAAAACTATAGATCAATAACAATTAAAAATTTATGTTATGTTTGTCAATAAGAAATTGTCATTTAAAGAGTTCTATTATTTTTATGCTATATAGAAAACATGTTAATAAACAAAAAGGTTAACTACACGAAAATTAAAGTCAACTTTATCGCATGAGTATTCGCCAAAGAAAAAAAAGGCTTGAAAATATTTTTATACAGTTAATTTTTTTAGTCTTGTTAATGACAAAAGTGTCTTTAATAATTTATCCTTTTGTGGGAGAAAAATGTTAATATAGAGGTAGTATATTTATTTTTATTAATAGACACATGATACATATGCAATACACATAAATTAAACTAATATTATTTTAAAAATAAGAAGGTCCTTAGAAATATTGATTGAATTTTTTACTCTTCATTAAAAGACTTTTTAATAAAAAAATTATCGTTTACTATTTTTCTCAAATTATTATTTGATTATATTTAAAATTAAGGAGTTCTAAAATATATGATAAAAGAAAAATATATTTTTGAAAATTAAGAAGTCTCAAATATATGAGGAGAGAAAAATATAAGGTAAGAGATACTACGAGAATTAATAATTAAAGAATCCTAAAATATATAGCAAGAGAAAATATATTTTAATAATTAAGGAGTCATAAAATATATGGTAAGAGGTATTAGGAGAATTAATAATAAAAGAATCCTAAAATATATGGTAATAGAAAAAAAATGAAAATTAAGGTATCCTAAAATATATGATAAGAGAAAATTATATGGTAAGAGTTCTAAGGTTCTCTCATCAAAATGTATGAAAAAATTTATATTCTTAAGTTATTTGTTATTAGACAAGCTCCAAAACAAGATGTTTTCTTTTACATTCTGTCATTTTTATTTTTATTTATTTTAAGAAATGTCATTCTCCATTGGTAGTTTTTCATGTAACAATATTATTTACGAAAGTCAAGTTAGATGAAATAGTTAAATCTGAGTTAAGCATATCAATGTTTATATATTAAATACAGTATAAAGACTCTTGGCAGATGACGTTCAATTTTCTTTCGGTGCAACTTCAAGTTGTTATTTTTCATTTTACCACAATCTTTTTTGTTAATGTTAATTTTTAAAAGTTTTATATTTTAATAATATATTATGTACACACCAATTTACTAATTTTGTATGTATACATATATATTTGTTATTTATTAATATGATACACACATAATACAACACATAAAATTGTCATTTACAATTTTTATCTCAAACTATTATTTAATTTTCTTATAATGTTTAAAATTAAGGAATCCTAATTAGCTAATTAATAATTAAGGAGTTCGAAAATATATAGTAAAATAAAAAATATTAAGGAGATTTTAGGCGTCTCAACAAAGATATGATTGGTAAAAAGTTACACTGGTTAGTTTTGTTATCCTTTTGTTTTACTTATGAAAGTTATCTATATTTTCAATACTTCATGATGAATCGATCTTTATTTGTAAATACTTGAACAATACTTTTCAAATTATTTGTAATAATAAGGGAATATAAAGTTTTATTTTTTTAACTCTCAAGTACAATAGGATGAATCACTTCGAGATTTTTTTCTTTATTATTTGAATAACAACTTATTCATTCAAAGTATTTTACTCTCAAAGAAGTTGAAAGACTAATCTTTTTATTCTCATATTTCTAAAAAATCAAAGTGTTGATCTTTTAAATTATGTTATTTGATAATATATTTTAAAGAATTGTGAAAAAAGTGTATTTCAAAATATATTTAATGAAATATAGTTTTAAAAATTTACCTTTTTTAACAAAATATGATCATTTTGATCTCGAATAAAACAAATAAAACCATACAAATTATTCATAAAATATACCCTTTACATTATATTTAAATTAAATGTATGTTTAAGGTCATCCATTATTGTTTCATTTACTTAGAATTGTATAGGCTAGGTAAGAAAAAAAAATCTTGGTAGAAACATTATTCCCGAATGAGGTCTGTCAACTCTGAATTTGAATTAATTGAACTTCAATGTGGATTCTGAACATCGGATGAATAATTTAAAAAAATGTATATTCTTATACCAATATTAAATTTTTTAAAATATTTATAATATTCAATTTAATAATATTGACGTAACACACACGTGCACACTAAACTAGTTTATCAATAAAGATTTTCTCATCAATGAAAATAAATTATTTCTAACAAATATTTTCGCCTTTTTTCCCACCCCTGTTGCCATTTCTTGTCTAGTCATATTTTTTGTTCATTTTGAACAAAAAACACATTTCATTCAAATTCTTGATGATTAGAATTTTGCCATAACGATCTCGCGCATGAATTCTTCTGGTGCTGCAAACATAGAATTTAAGTTAGTAGTTTACGGTTTAAATTTCATGGAAGGAATCTCAATGAGGAAAATTTTAAAATACAATCAATGGGATGATAATAAATAAAAAGTATCGTTAAAATCAGTAATTATTTATTAAAAAGAATACGCTTAAGTAGTTTTTTCAATCTAAAAACATATATGCGGGTTTTAATTCAGTCTAATATCTTAATCCCCCTTGTCAAATCCAAAAATCAAGCTTAGTGATCTCAAAACTTCGTTTCAATTCAATATGTAAAACATTAGATCGTTACCTTTGCTTCCTGTGAACAGATTGAACTGCCCAATCGCCTGTCTAAGAAACATTTCAACTCCACTGACAATGACTGCTCCAGCAGCCTCCGCGTCTTTCAATAGAGTAGTCTTTCTAGGTGTATATACAGCATCAAAGACCACTACATAATCCTTTAAGGTTGCCTACCACCCAAAAAAAAAAAGAAGACATGAAGCTAGTTATTTACATATATCCCTATGTACTCCCTCCATTTCAATATATACCTACGTTGGAAGGTAAGTGGAAACAATATTGATCCCCCAAGAAAAAAAAAAAGTAAAGAAGACTTTTGAATTTTGAGATCTTCAACTAAAAATATGTAGAATATATCAAAATGTACTTTAATCTTTGTGCTCTTAAATATGTGGAAAGTTAGAATCAAAGAGTTGCCAAAAGTGAAAAGTGACATTCTGTTAAAGGAACTAAAATGGAAAGTTAGATAAATAAATTGACCGAAGGGATATGTTTACGTGTGCATAAGAGAGAGTAAAAAGAGCTGCACCAAAGTTGTGAAGTGATTTGAGGTACCTTAGACACAGGTATCCTATCTTTATTTGGATGCATTCCAATAGGTGTTGCATTGGCAAGGATTGCACCTTTCTCTGGCTGAAAAGAAGCTAAATTTTCATATGGCATAGCTTCACCAGAAACTACGGCAGCAAGAGCCTTTGCTCTATCAAAATCAATGTCAAAAATTACAATTCGAGCTCCTCTGCTCTTGGCTCCGAAAGCCAGAGCTCTTCCTGCACCTCCAGCACCCACCAGCACAAACAGTTTCCTAGAAAGTGAAGAAGGAAGAAAAGCTGCTCCATTTGTACGTCCATTAACTGTGAAGTTCCAGAATACACATGCAACAGTTAAACCTTGAATTGGATAAGTGACGCTAGCTTCATCTAGCTAAAAGAGAAGTAGAGAACACAGATCGGTAAAGCAATCAGAAAAAAAAAAGGACTAATAACTGTTATACCTTTCAAAGCATCCTCAATGGCTGTTATAGAAGCCTCACAATCTGTGTTATAACCAATTAATTTTCCATCGCAAGGCCTCCTTATGATAGTATTTACAGCCCCTATGGACTAATAGAAGATAACAAAGGTAAATTAGGTTGAGAAAGCAGAAACTTGATGTAACTCATTATTGTACTTGACATATCAAAAAGTCTCTTGACATGAACGCAAAAAGATTATATCTTTTTGTTTCTTTATTTTTTAAGTAAGCTTTGAACTGAGAGAGAGAAATCCTGAAAAATAAATAAAAAAGTCAAAAAGATCTCTCTAGCCGGCTCCTTCCATGCAAACTCTTAAGGCTAGTCAAAACCATAGCAAACATACTGTTGAGCTGTCAGGAGTCTCCTTGATCTCTGAATCTACATTCAAGATCATATGGTGTTTTGATGATTGACAATCTATGCATAAGAAATAATGAAGTACAAGAACCAGTTCCTCAACAAATCTCCAAAAAGAACTCGTACAACAGGCAACACAGAAGAGGAACTGGTCCTTTAGACAGAGCAAAACAAATAGAGACAGTTTCAAGAAGCTATTCCATGCAGACTTGAAAAACTTGTATTAAGACGATTATTCTTCAAGGATATGGAGTTAAAGTCACGGAAACATAACAAAACTGAGCACATGAAATTAGTTTAGAATTAAGAAGCATTTCTCTCTGCCATTAAGCAGCTTCTTTCTTCTTCTGCAAATTCAAACTAAATGGGAAATTCATCAAGAAGGGGAGTAGATCAAGGGGTTCAAAATAGGCCTATCCTGCCAACTCCTAGTAGAGGCGCAGCACCAGTACAGAAAGGGTTTCAGAGAAGGACACTAAGCCCAGAGGAAATGAATGAGAAAAGAGCAAAAGGCCTTTGCTTCTTTTGTGATGAAAAATATGTTATGGGTCAAAAGTGTAGAAACTTGAAGCAACTTTACATTCTGGAATTGGAGGAAGCAGATAGGGAGCAATGCTTTGAGGAAAAAGTACAATATGAGGAAGTGAATCAAGAATTGGAGATACAACAATGCACTGAATAGATGGAGATATCCATCCATGCTTTGAATGGTTCATTGGGGAATAGGACCTTGAGGGTCACTGGATATCACTCTAAACAGCCATTACACATTTTGGTGGACACGGGGAGTTCCCACAACTTCATTGATCCATCATTGGTTTAACAATTAGAGTGTCAGATCACACAAACTATTCCTTAGTTAGTTGTTGCAGCAAATGGTACTATGAAAGTGGATAAGTTGTGCAAAATTTCTTGATTGTTGCAAGGAGCAGAGTTCTCAATGGAATTTTTGTTACTTCCATTAGGGAATTGTGGGGGTAGTACTAGGAGTTCAGTGGCTAATGACGCTAGGTGATATCAAAATGAATTTTAGTAAGCTCACCATGGAGTTTTGGTACAAGAGCAGGAAACTCTTACTAAGAGGTGCAGGCAAACAAGTTACATCTGTTGGAGTTGGGAAGCTTGGGAAGTTAATGTTACTCCCGTATAGTAATTGCAATGGAAAAGACAGAATAAGAAAACGTTTAAGAATCTGAGTCCACAGAATTCACTGTGTGTCCTTCAGGAATTTAATCCCCTCACTGTACCCGAGGTTTGTGAATTACTTCCTCCCAAGATAAAACCGATTGACAATTACAGAGTAGTGGTACCTCAAACTCAGTAATTTTTAGCGAACTCAAGAACTAGCAATGGCGTCACACAGACTCGAATTTTGTAAGAAAATATATCCAGAAGAAGAGAAAATTTTTGATGTCTGAAAACACAGGACGATTCTCCATTAATAGGGAGTATTGGGTGCAATTTTGCCTGTTGAGAACAGTCATGGTGTCGTTTGGAGACGAAGGTGTCCGTTCTGGAAAAAAAAAATTGGCGCGAAAATTTAAAGTTAGTTAAACCAACTAACTAATTTCTAATTAAATTAATTAATAAATAATTCATTCAATCACATCATTTGCCAAAGCCAAAGCCAAAGTCGTAGCCGAGCGAGCGACGACGGCGGGAGGGGGCCCCCTTTACTTGACTCTTTAAGAGTTAGAAGAAGTGTTTCCCAATATAAGGACACCACTTTTCCTCTATTTTTTAGATGAGGGAGAAATGACTCTTCATTTCCCTTTACTTTGTACCCCACATTTTTTCTTTGTCTTTCCATCTCCATTTCCCAATTCACGCTTATTACTTAGACTTAGACCCAACAGTTAACAGGTAATCAATCTCAATTATGTATGATCCAAGTGATTCCCAATATGAGTGTTGAACAACTTGCATTAGAAACAAAGGACAACACTAATAAGGATCCTAGAATAGTGAGTTTGGTAAAAGAATATGGAGAACTATTTGTTGAACCTACAGGGTTACCCCCATCTAGAGGAATTTATGATCACAAGTTTGTGTTATAGTCTGGGACAAAACCTGTTAATAAAAGACCCTATAGATATGCTTCTATTAAAAAGGGCATTATTGAAGAGCTTGTGCAACAGATGCTAGATCAGGGCATTATTCAGCCTAGTAGTAGCCCATTTGCATCACTAGTGGTGTTAGTTGGCAAGAAGGATGGCTCATGGAGGTTGTGTGTAGACTATAGGGATCTTAATACGCACACTGTTAAGAACAAATTCCCTATACCTCTGGTAAAAGATTTGTTGGATGAACTTGGGGGTTCAGTAATCTTTTCTAAAATAGGACTTAGGGATGGCTCATGGAGGTTGATGGACTTTTTTGCACTTTACCTTGCAGCAGAGTCGCTGCAGAATAACAATTGGTATCAGGGTGGGTTCTTTCAAAAAGGTTAACACCTTGAAAGTCCCTAAGATGGCTTCACTGCAAGGGGTATAGGAAGGTCTATCAATCAGAAGGCAACCATACTGTAACAACCCTTTTCAAATTATTTTTTTTATGAAGGGTTAGTTAGTAATTTTAATTAAATCCATTATAGAAAAAT
>JBCEWC010011332.1:0-16787 GCA_038996855.1 Solanum aculeatissimum | reverse complement strand
GTATTTAGAGAAGACTTGTTTAATCCTGGGGAAACATTTCACGCTGCTGAAATAGTTTCTTAGGACAGTGCCTAACACGACTCAAGTATTTACATATATATACATATATACTACTTAAAATATTATTGTAGTAATATTTATCAAATTTTCATCAATTATTTTGACATATTAATTTTCTCTTGTAATTCATCTTCCCAAATATATATATAAAGAAATAATTTTTTCCTACGGATTGAAGAGAAAATTTAGATTGACAAGAGTAAGTTGATTTAGACTAAATGTGATTTATGGGATAAATTCCTGAGGGATTTATAGTCTATTGTCAGAACCCGCCATTTGACCATTAAAAAGAGGGAAGAATCTAGAGCCAAGGAGAAGAAACTAGAGCCTTGGAGAGGTTTCTGGAAGGCTCTAGAACATTATGAACACTTGAAGCTCCTAGAAGACTCTAGAATGTTGGAGGAAAACTTACATACACTTGAAAAAGTCTAGGTATGTAGAATATTCTAGATATTCAAGAGGAAAGACTAAAGTGTAAATATTTAGAAACTTGTAGAGTAATTATTAATTACACTTTGATCCCTAATTAGTAGTATAAATAGGAGAGCCACTCATGTGTACAAATCCATCCACAAATCAAGAAGTTGTAAGCAATCTTCCATAAAGAAATACAACTCTTCTTTCTAAAGCTCTGTTATCTTCTTCAATCTAGTGCTTCTTTAACGATCTAGTTGAAAAGATTTACTTGAGCTTGTACGATCATGAAAGATTCGTGAGTAAGTTGTCAAGTGACGCACGAAAATCTAAATCTGTGACACTAGGCTATTTTTTGGGGAATGGTGTCTCTCTATACATCTCAGCTCAATTATGGTAGAAAATTCTTAAATAGTAGATTGTTCGGAAGTATAGGTAGGATTATTGTATATGGTATGGATGTATGGATGTTTAAGTAGTTTATCCTAAAAATAATGTTCACTTTTACTTAATTTTAAAATGAAGAGATAAATTATAACATAATTATTTGCTAATGCATCTCTTAAATTGAATTTATTACATTTAAAAAGTGATGTAGAATTAACATTTTACTTATTGCTCCTTTAGGAATATTATATCAAATAAATACTCCTCCATCCCAAATTAATTGAAATGTTTAGGCTTTTTTCAAAGTTCAAATGAATGTTTGAAACTTTTTCCATATTTGTCTTTTCATTTATTGAAGTTTTATAGTATTTTCTATGAAATAAATTACATTACATATTTATGACTTCACAAAGAGTAATAGCGGAAAGTATGGTTTACATTTTGCCTTTGCATATTTTTCTTAATATGTGTACATTGCCTCACAAATTCAATTAAAATGGAACAGATGCAGTACTATACAAGTAAAAATAAACTAAACGAGTAATAGTTTTTGATCAATGTGAGCTCATTAATAGTAGGGAAGGTTTATTATGATAAAGTTAGAGCTGACATGGGTCTTTATATAAGGGACCATGAGGCTGATGTGACAGCTCATAACTGCCTTGTTGAAAAACATGGAAAGAAATATGATTTTGATGCTAGGAAGAGGAGTCCACAGCTGGTTGAGGTGAAACAAGTTCATCACAGCTCATTGTTGTGAAATACTAGTAAATTGATTCTAGTAAAAATGAAAATAGAGGGATAAAATCAGCCCAACCATAAGATGATCACCAAACAAGTTGGACTCAACTATACAAATCCTCATCGAGTATTGACCATAATGCACACTAACGGGATAAAATCAACAGAATCATAGCATAGCAAACATAGGTTGCAAATCAGGCTAACACAATCAAGTTTAAATATTCCATAAGAAAGTCCCTGACCTAATCAATAACAGGGTACAAATCAAGTTGGTAATAGTTGTTCAATAAGCTAATCTACACAAACAGATAAAATCAACTGAATCATACATTAATCAAAGCAAACGTAGGTTACAAACCAAGCTAACACAATTTAGATTAGATAAACCCCAAGATAGTAGTCCTTACCTATGTTATTCACATTGTTCAAACCGAGTTGGTAACAATTTAATCAGATGATCTACACCTCAAACTTGCAGTGTGCTGCTTCTTTTTCTTAGAATGTTGAGTCACAAGATGAGAGATCTTAGCAAAACCAAACTTCTTCCTTTTTGCAGGGAGATGATGCTTAAGTCCATTCTCTTTCTCATCCTTCCGACTTAATTGCAACTCACCAGTGGGTTTCCCGAGCATCTGTGCCAGCGACACTGTACGCTTTCCAGCTTTCTTCCCAGCCCGAATCCCATTCTCAAACTCTTCAGTCAAAAGCAACTTCTTGTTCAATATTTGCCCTATTGATAGAGTTGGCTTTAGAACTGGTTTTAAATCATCATTGACAAGAGTCAGGCCATTGACATCAACCAGGATAGAGTCTTTCCTGTGCTGAGATGAGGATGGATTTTTAAACTTGGATGAATTCTGTACTGAACGTCTTTTTTGTCCATTTTCAGACCTCCATTTGCGCAGAGCTTCCTCAACTGCTAACTTTCCTTCATTTGCAGCCTCCACTCTCCTCAGTGCTTCTTCTAACGCCTTCTTACTAACTTTAATTTCTTCTGTAGCTTCCTCTACCTTCTTCAAGATTTCCGTTTTTGACACATCAGCTTCATCCACTAGCATCATTGCATCTACTTCTCTCTGCTTGCTAGCTTCCTGTGCATCTTGAGCTTTGGACAATAGAGATGAATACTCCTCAAAGGTAAGAGTTACCCCTTCCTCAGGCTTTCGTTGTGAAGTTGCAAACAAGTTCTCACTGCTTGATAGGGCCTTGATTTCAGCAAGAGCAACAGCTTCAGCAGCTCTAGCTGCTGCTTTCATCTTCTTGGCTGCAACCAACCTGATCTCTGCTGTTTTGATCCTTGTCTTTGTATGCTCAATCTCAGACATAGCCCTCAATACTTCTGACTTTGCAGCTTCTCCCACTTTCTTAAACTGCTCGGTCTCAGCAGTCAGTCTCTGGAGCTCCCTTGTCAAATCGACAGGATCACAAGAACCACCACCTTCAGCATGTTTCACCAGTTTTAGTTTTTCTTTTGTTTTATTTAACTCTTCTTCAAGAGAAGAAATCTTTGAAGAATTAGAAGATAATCTTTGGCGGGTCTTCTCAAGCAAGATTCTTTCTTTTTCAATTTTCTTATTATATGATTCTACAGTGGTTCGAATATCAGCAAGATCACTAGTTGTCCTGGTCAAGTTTAGTTTAGCCTGTTTTAATTCCAATAAGATAAAACCTGGAGCTGAAGAGGGACACAGATCCAAACCATCGGTTGTGTCCTGATTATTGCTTATGGTATTTTCACTGTTTTCCTTATCAGCTAATTCATCAGCAAGACGTACATCCTTAGCTTCAGCATCAGCACCTATAGTAGCATTGACCTCATATGCCGCCTTCTGCAACTTCGACTTCAGCTCTTCTATCAGAACTTTAGTGCTTTCCAGTTCTTTCAAGACCTCAAGTGTTTCCCTCTCTTTCACAATGAGATCTTTCTCCAACTGCACAGCCTCTTCTTCCACATTTGCAATGTCAACCTTCTCTTCAGCATCCTACATACAAGTGGGTAAAATCTATAATTGAACACGAGGCACAGAAGCAGCAAGTTAGAGACACCACATCAGGATTTTGATCAGGAATTAGGAACTAGAAAGGTCCATTCAATTGTTTACGAGTAACGACCATCATGAATACAGTTAGGACTAACATGTATGACATTTGGAGCATTTGCTTTTTAGGATTTGGTAAAGAAATGCAGCACAATTATGCATCATCTAAAGACATTCTTGTGTATCATCCCAAACCTAAACTTTGGAACTGGAAACATGGTCTATGCAAACTTTGATGCATTTTAATTAGCAACTACTCAGACTTTGACAGCAAAACTACTCCTTTATTAGCTTTTGGAAATCAAAAGCAACCAAAATCTTCAAACTCCACAACTAAGATGCAAACTAGTGTAACAAGATGAGCCTCAATGTGTTTGCTTTCACACAATTAACAATGTAATAACGAACAGAGTCTGGGCTTAGTGTGATTAGTATATCCCTATATTTACACAGACAGTAAGTTTGCATCTATAGGGTCAAAAAGTAATAGCAACAGTCTGTACCTGTCTCTGTAAAACCGTAAAACATGTCTAGGAAGGGTAGAGTCTATACAAACCTAGCCCTTACCCTAGTGAAACTGTTTCCAATAGGAAACATGCAAATATTTGGCCATGAAATTGACCATGAAATATTGAAATTCCTCTTACAAAATACTCTTATTTCACTGTAAAATTAATCAGAAAAACTTGAAAACAACTTCAATTTGTATTTATGGTCAAACACAACCAATTTTCAAATATCATCTTTCACTCTGAAAACAAAAACAATTTTTTTTCAAATTTCACAATGAAACATGACCAAATGGTCAACAATGGCCAAATTTCATCATAAATAATATACATTTTCTATTTAAGATTATATAGATTTTTGCAATTTCCAAGGCAAAATAACCACAAATTTCATCCTAAAAAACAAAGCAAATTGAAGTGTGAAAATGAAAAGGAAAAAGAAAATAGACCTCAGAAGAATCCCGAAATGACTTGTGAATAGTGGGTTTCCAAAAACCAATTCCACCAAATCGACTTGCAGCCTCCTTCACCGACTCAAATGGAGCAGAAGTATCAATCTCCGCTCTAACACAACCATTTTCCTCCTTCTCCTTCAAAATGGCAGAGTCCATTTCAGGACAACAGTTGGTTTCAGAAGCATCCATTATAGAGAAACACCACAGAGAAAAAACCAAGAAAATAAATGGGGTTAAAGGGTATAAGGACAGAGAGTAGTACAAAGACAACAATGAAAAAAAAGGAGGAGAGGTGGGTGAAAATATCAAATAAAAAGAGTGTACTGAAAACTGAGCAGTGGAGCAGTGTAACGTTGAACAATGTTGGATAATAGAACGACAGCAACGTCTAGTTTCTCTAAAAGCCCCTCATTCTTAATTCTTTTATTTGAGAGGGAACCAATTTCAATTTTACCCTTTTCTCTTTTACACCTTGTAATATCTAACATAAAGTTTCCGTTGGAACTCTCCATTCTTTTTTTAGTAGTCACATTGCATTTTATAAGACTCAGTTTAATTTAGTTTCAAAATTAAATTAGATTATGTTCATATTATTTTTAAAATAAAATTTTAGATATTCAAAATTTTATATGAAAAATATTATAGTTTATGAAAAAAATTTATATCCATATGATGAAAACATACATCTTAAAATGTTAATCAAACTTCATATCATTTTATTCTAAAAATAAGTAAAAAAGGATAAGAGTGAGTAATTATAATCCTAATATTTAAAATTTTAAAATTATAACTATTTAATCGTTACTCATTTGTAAGAGGTAAGAAGACCCCTAATATTTAGTAATATAAAATTGACCAAAATTTTGATTCAATCTTTATATATTTGAACTATATTATTTAATACTTTAAAATCAATTATAATTTTGTTAACGTATACCAATCTTTTCTTCATTAAACTAACTAATTATCCATCACAAATTTTTAATCTTATCGTTTGAGAAATAAATGAAAGAGTGTAACTTCATTTTATATTAATACGTTGAATTTCTGCTTCTACAACTACTACTTATTCTTTTAAAAAAATATATAATGCAAAAAAAGAAAAGAAAAGAGAAAGAAATATAGAAACACAACATATTTTAAGTTATTTCAATCAATTGAGTATTCTTGTTATCCACCCTTTCTAATTAAATCTACATTTTGTTTTTCATTTCACTTGATGTAAAGGTATTTGCCCAGACTCATAGATTAAAAGAAAGATTCTTTTTTATTGAATTGAAATCATTTCCTTTAAGGTACAATGAAAAACATAAAATTAACTTATTACAAACATTTAAATATGAGTTGAAATTATCTTATAAAGGTAAACTAGAAAAAGTTTAAAATTAAATTATTACTAAATATTTAAAATAAGAAGTCTCATAGTAAAATATTATTCACCTTTTATTCTTTTAAAATAGAGTTTACGCTTGGCAAAATAGTCATTGAATTATTTTTTAATATATATTTAGGATTTTAAAATTAACTAAATTTTATGCATTAAATCATCTCTTATTTAAAATGTATAGAAAATTTTAATAGTAATAAATTTAATAACGATTGTACCTTTTAAAAAATAATTACACATTGAATAAAATTATACTTATAGTGCAAAGCAAGATTTTAAAAAATACAATTAAAAAAAGTCAGTTTGATGTGTAAAGCATCTAGCGTCAACAGTGTTAGTGGAAGAGTGACATCTCAACGAGTGTGATATAAATGATTTACCCTCATGCAATTATTAATAATTGATTTTGTATTACAATGCGTCTTCATAGACGTTGTCAACTCAAATTTTAAAAAAAGTTTTCATGCACATTCTCAAGAGTTTATTTTACATAGTTAAGTTAATCACTTAAAATATATCACAATCTTTTATTATGGGCATTAACTTCAACAAGTCGTAAAAGCTTGAGCTTATTCTAATTAGGATTAATGTATATGACTGGGGTGGCTCAAGGAAAAAGTCAGTGAGGCAACTGCTTTAGGCCCCTAATTTTGGGGGGTTCCTTTTTAGCCATCATTATCTATATATAGGGGTCTCTATTGATTATTTTTTTTTAGAAAAATAATTTATAGAGAAATAATTATCATCATTTTACTATTTATATTAAAAAATTGATTTGACAACTACTTTTGACTATTTTGTCTACCATATATTTTTTCTGTTTTACTTTGCCAACTTTTCTTCTTATTTATTTAAACTTTTTTTTACTTTACCAACTCTTTCTTCTTATTTATTCATTGACTTCTATACTTCTATTATATTCTAACAAAAGTTACATTTACTTTTGACTATTTTGTCTAGTGTTACTTTTTCTTGCCAACTCTTTCTTCTTATTTATTTAATATTTTATTTTTTATTTTACCAACTCTTTCTTCTTATTTATTCATTGAGTTCTATTATGTTCTAGCAAAAGAAAGTAAGAAAATATTGTGAGTATTTGTGTACCATTTATTTTTCTTTTTCAAATTTCAAACTTTGAGGCAAGTATTTCAAAGAAGCAATTATAATATATCTTGGAATCTAGTCTTCAAAATTTTTTATCAGGTTTGATTATTTCTACTTTTGAATTTTATTTTCAATTTTTATCTTGTATTTGTTATTTTTATTATTATATTGTACTTGTGGGTATCTTTTAATTATTTTGTTATAATTTAATCATGTCAACTAAAAAATATGAATCCGGTCATTTAAAATTAAAAAGAAAGAGAAAAAATGAAAATCTAATAGAATCTCAAAAAGAGGTCCTTGATAAATTTTTAACAAATAATAAAAAATATTGAAGAATGTAGAAATATAGAAGGGTGTTCTTTAAATGAACAAATCAATAACCTTGTTGAGCTAGATGATGATAAAATTCAAGAAGAAAAAGATGAACGGATTAAGTATATTATCAATTGAAAAAGAATTATTAGAAGAAAATGATTATAAAATAATTATTCATAATTTTGCATCTCAAAAAGCTAGAAAAATAGATTTTAAATAAAAATTATATAATTTTTTTAAAAAAAATTAAGGCCTCTCATCAAAGTTTCGCTTTAGACCACGGACAGTGTTGAGCCACCCCTTGGTATATGATTAAAAGAGACGTCATATTTTGTTTATTAATTTATATACGTAATAGATGCTTGAGAATACATATATACATAAATCTCCAAACAAGTCCTTATGTGCTCAATTAAAATAAATTATTATTTGACTGTTTCGATAAAATTTACTAACAAGTTAAATATTCGACCTAAACAAAAAAGAAGACAAAGACACTAAAATGAAATTTGAACTTTAATAAGTACTGTTTCAATATTTTTATAAATTTAGGCTTCAGTGTGATGGTTAACAAACTTTTTGAGATCTTAAAAGCGTAAAAGTACAAATTTCATGGTGTTAACTTTGATGACATTTTATAATTAACATGGAAGGGAAAAAGAAATAAGATTAATCCTTTTCTTTCACAGATGAAAAGTAGTGTAATTAACCAAAAGGCCCCCTTTTTGGGGAAATAATTGCTTTATGGCCCACAAATGCACTGCCAACTAACCGTCGGGTAAAGTAAAAACTCCATCTTTCATTTTTATTTGTTTACTATATTAAAAATAGATTTTCAATATTCTATTTTGTTTTAATTTTGTATTTTTTAGTACTATAAATAGCTTTTTTAAGATTTTTTATCAGGGAGTTTGAAACTTGAGATTAATGGAACACTACTTACATCCTTGTAAACAATATTTTGTGATTCTATCAATTCAAGTTTGCAATTTCATTGAGATTCCAGATTTTGTTCATCACTTCTTGTTGCGTAAGTTATTTAATTATGTATTCTTCTTACATGATTTCTGATCAAACATCAAGTATGCGTGGCTAAATCCACAATTAGGGTTGTGGGAACCATGATGAACTAGCTAAGATAAAATTGAATTACTTGCAAATTCTTGAATGGTGTTTAGGATGTATTAATTAACTTCTTCAATTTAATTGAATTTTAGCGGAGGCCTACATTAGAACTCACCTAGTATCACCTGCCCGATCCAGGAGTTGACGAATAGGAAACAAAGGTTGATTGACTATTTCTCAACTAATCAGGTTACTAGGGGTAGTAGTTTTGATCTGGGATAAAAAGTAAGAGTTAGTAACGCCACATCACAGAGATCGATCCAGTAATGTGATGAAATTCACCTAGATGCCCGATCAAGGATTTAGGAGAACTTAGCTTAATGTCCTGCACCTACACACCAGACAGGAGTCACAAGTATCCAAGAACACTTAGTTAGGGAGTTATGGGGAACACGTTGCCCTAGTTCATTTATCTATTGAATTGATTGCAAACAAGTTGTTGTCATATTTTAGAATTCATTTTAATCGCAAAATCCCCTTTTTATTTTAGTCATTTTTAATTTCTCTGTTTCTGGGAGATATTAGAGTACATCAAGTCAATTTACAGAAAGTGTGCTAATCCGAGGTCTACCATATTCCTCATGGAAACGATCCTAACCCATGTTAGGTTAAATACTTAAGTACGACCGCTTCAAAACCTCCTGAGTAGAGGTGTGTGCTAAGCGTAAGCGCGGAGACGCAAGAGCAATGCGATGTAAGAGCTTGCTCAAATTAATACCAATGTGGATTTATTGATGAAGTAGAACCAGGAACGTGTGAATGCAGTATCACATCAGCCTCCACAAGCACCCATGTACAAGGAGCCTTACTATGAGGAGGACACTTGCTTCGTTGAAAATTAGATGGTGGATTTCTGGACAACCGCCCATGGGTCCAATCAGGACTATTTGTGCCAAGGTCAAAGAAATCAAGGTCGAAACTATAACAGGGATGGTGCCTTCAGAGATAACAATCGAGGAGGCTACTATGACAGGAACATGGGCCAAGATAGAGATGCTAATTGGGGACGTAGATATGGTTACAAAAAGGGTCCATATGTTCCATCCCATAATCGAGATTCTGGTGTTGGTAGTTCCCGCATTGAGGAGATGTTCGACCGCTTATTGATGAAGGCTGACACTTAGGATGAGATCCTGAAAGGGATGAAATCTTACATCTCTAATATCAACCAGAGAATTGAGTCTCATTCTATTGCTATCAAGCAATAGGAGCAATAGTTTGGTCAGATGTCAACCCAACTGAACTAGCGCCAGAAAGGAACATTGCCCAACAACACAGTTCAAAATCCTAAGAATGAGGGGCAGTGTATGGCCATGACTATACGTGGTGGCAAACAAACCATTGATCCTCTGATGTCAGTTGATGATGATGACGTTCGTGAGGAGATAATGAAGAATAGAGATGTAGAGACCGTTGATGTTCGTGCCAAGGATGGGAAAAGTCATGCAATGCCAATGCCACAAAAGTTGAAACCCATTCCTCGACCTCCTTCTTCCTTTCCCTAGAGACTCAAAAAGAAAAAGGGGAAAGGTAAATTCCAGCACTTCATCTCCATGCTGAAGCAACTCTCTATCAACATTCCTCTCATTTAAGCATTGGAGAAGATGCCCGGGTATGCAAAGTTCATGAAGGACTTGGTTACAAAGAAGCAAATTATGAGTTAGGAGCTCTCTCAAGAGATACAACATTACAGTGTGATATCCACAAGGTCCTTAATGTAGAAGCGAGAAGATCCCAGAGCATTCACCACACTATGCACAATTGGAGATGTTGAGTTCGCAAGGGTATTATGTGATCTAGGAGCCAACATCAATTTGATGCCCCTTGCAGTATTCAGGAAGCTAGGCTTGGGAGCCCCTAACCCTACAAATATGTGGTTGTTGATAGCTGATAGGACGGTGAAGAATTCTGTAGGGATCTTATATGATGTCCTTGTCAAAGTCGAGAAATTCATATTCCCTGCAGACTTTGTGATCCTTGATTGTGAGGTCGACTTTGAAGTCCCAATCATCTTGAGAAGACCTTTCCTAGCCACTGGGCATCACTAGTGGACATGGAATCAGGACAACTCAAGTTTTGATTGAATGATAAAGAAGTCGTCTTCAATATCTGTCAGTAAATGAAAGGCCCGATGAATTGAAGATGGAAATTTAGGCCATTGATAAAGTTTGAGTAATCAAGTGGTCCAAGTTGTGCCGCGATAATAAATCAAGCACTACTTAGGAGGCAACCCAAGATGTGTAATGCACTAGTAGTATTTCTATTTTGTTTTTATCTTTTTAGACTTATAGGTAGTTTAATTTTTTGTATTTTGGATGTAGTTTTTGGACTTTGGACTGGTGGCATATAGAATAACAGTGTGCTCATGAAGGTATGTAGGAACAAGTCCAAGTCAGCCATCTTGAGCTGAAGAAGCAACAAGAAGTGCTTCTATAGCTGGTTTTACGGGTCGTGGTGTGAACCACGACCCGTATGCTAACTTGTAGAACACTTTTAGTGAGTAAAAAGTTGTGCACTCAAGTTCACGAGCCAACTTTATGGCTCATAGATAAAACTACGAGCCATTAATGGGGCTCGTGGACTCCAGATGAGTTTTTTAAATTTGACTAAGTGTTGGAGGCTTCTACGACCCACTCTTTGAGCCATACTTTTGAATACGACTCGTGGATGGGTCTGTGAAGCTAATCCTTCAAATTGGGGCTTTGGCAGTCTATAAAACCAGGGCCTACAAACCATAGAATCCTCTACGACCCATGGTCGGGGTTTCGTAGAAGCCTGGGCCTAGTTATTAAATCGACCCGACCAAAGTATAAAAGGGGGTCAAATAATTTTGACCCTCAATTTTCACAATAATTCCCAAAATGCCTGCCATTTTTCGACCTAGCAGTCCGATCATTGTCCGACCACCATCCCTATTTTTCTGGCACAATTTTTAATAATACTCTAGCACCTAGGGTTTCCCACCTCCGGTTTCCTCCTTCAATTTTTCATTGTTTTCTCAAATTTTGGTAAGTACTTAGCTCCAAAACCCTTGTATTAATAAAATTAGTGTAATTTGGTTGAAATTATTGATAGGTACGGTAGTCCAAATGCGATGGGTTTGAATTACCCACTACCTATTGTATGTGTTATGTGTTTAATTATGATTGAAATGTTGCCATTGTTGTGAATAGTGTAAAGTGCCAAAATAGGTGTGTGGTCATGTTTTTGTTTGAAAGTTATTTTTGAGAAAATCATATTGTCACATGTCGTTCAAATTTGATGGACATCATCACTTAAAAAAATAACGTGTGACTACATATCTGTGCTTAATTTTATACTTTTAAACGGTGTCGGATGTGTGGTGTGAACATGTCAAATAGAAATAGATAGGGTAACATATAATTGTCACATGTGGGGTTAGTGAAAAACTTGTGGGAATTGAATGGGTGCATAATATTGTTGCTTTGGTGTTGATTTAATTAATCATGGTCTGAACATGTTGATTTGGGACCAATTTGATAGGCTTGGAAAACCAAATTACCAAAACTTTCACACCATGGGGGTCTTCTATGGCCCGTAGATTATTCCACGGGTCGTAGTTTCCCCTCGTGTGGAAATCTAGTAACTTGGAATTTCTAGGATTTTATTAGACGAAACCTTCTACAGGCTGTAGTTTAATCTACGACTCGTAGACAGGTCTCGTAGGGTCTTGCCTGCACAAAATCAAGTCTGAAATCACATCTCAGTTTAGAGTCATACTTATTCTCGTAGATACTTTTCAAGTAGCTAAATTTACTGTACTCTGCCATCTATGAAGGCCTTCTATGGCCCGTAGTTTCACCTATGGCTCGTAGACGAGCCTTCATAGATATTGATGCCAGTTAAGTTTTTTTTAAAACTTTTTGCATTTCTTTCATATATCGATATACTCATGGGTTTGTGTAATATGTTCTTTTCAGGTATTATGGCCCTCCAATGCAAGGTAGATGAGATACGAACCATGAGGGAGCGGTTACATGATGAGCCTACGGACTTTGAGGCCACTCCTGAGACTAGTATCCTGTTAGAAGAGCTTGGTGTCCAGCTTGATGTGGGTGTCAAGCTACGACAGACATGGGCGATTGTCAGATAATCAGGGCAACTTCAAACTCAGGCCATTGTAGTACGACCTCTCCAGTCTGACGAGGGAGGCGACAAACAGAGTAGCTCCATCCAGATGACCTCCACCGGAGAGGCGTTAGGGTCTGGAGCAGGAGATAGAGCTATATCTAGTGTAGTAGAGGAGTCAAATTCTAACATTGCAGAGTTCGCCCTGAAAGTACCATCATCCCCAGATGCCTTAACCAGTAGATAGTGCATGCCCAGGATGCAGAGGGTGTTTCGTGATGATATACAACATGATGAGCAGGGTCATCAGACCCATACTATCTTCGAGGAGGCCCAACTTATCACTACCAAACTCGATAACGCCCATGGGCTTAAAGATACTGTGATGAGGTATGGGTTGGAGTGGTTGGCAGCCCCATTGGGGAAGTACTCCCCGACAATGGTTAGAGAGTTCTATGCATCATACGCTTCTACTGTTGCCCATTCAACCTCAAAAGGAAAGCCATATTTGACGCAACCCAGATTGACTTAGACGATGGTGAGAGGCATTCGAGTCGACATATCAGAGACCACCATCCGTCGAGTTTTCTTTGGTCCCCAATACAAGGCTCCAATATCTACAATTGAGTTTGACTTTAGACTGAGCCAGACTTGGGACCAGATTTTGATGAGAGATGTAACCCGCAGGGGTTCGTTAATTATATGGGTTGCCGACCACATTACATTACAGAGCCAGGAACCTAAGTGGGTTTCTATAGCATCAGTGCCCATAGTGAAGGCTTCACTTAGCTTCATCGACAAATTTTGGTGGGCTATAGTTAGATCACAGATCTAGCCAATGCATGCGGATAATACACTTACATCGGACTGTGCTGTATTGATTGCCAACATCTTGGCTAGATATGACATAGATTGGGCTAGGTTGATCGCTGAGCAGATATATGAGGCAACCCGGATGAGATCCACTTCTATCCCATTTCCTTGCCTGATATACAGGCTTTGCTTAGCGGCAAGGATGGGTAGTATACGTCAAGTGCATACTCTAATAAAGGTTCAAAGGACACTAAATGCCAACCTAATAAAGGCTGATGAGAATTCGGTCGCACTTAAGCGAGCACCACAACCTCCAGTCCATATGCTAGAGATGTTTGTCACAGTTCCATCGTTTGAGCCTCCATCTTCTTCCACCACTGCTGCTCCTATCATAGAGAGGACCCCACAAACCGAGACTAATAGAGAGAGGGGGGAGGGTCCTACTACTACTACTACCACCATTACTCTGCATCAGAGGCAATGTCAGTATCTTCTATAGGCATGGTATATGTGTCTGCGACTTCTATGCAGTCCATGGCACAAAGGTTGGTTAGGACTGAGACTCAACTGACACAGCTACTATAATAGATTAGGTCGTGGGTCTTCCAAGATATTTCAGAGGCTGAGGAGCGTATGAGGACACATTGTGCAACTACCGTTGAGGAGAGGTTGAGACCCGTACATGGTTGCACAGATGCATTTGAGTGGTGAGTAGAGCAGATCCGTACTTCATCCCAGCCCCCTAATTTGATTTTGATGCTGATAGAGATCCAACAGCTCCGTGCTGAGATGAGAGTAGTAGCAGTAGCAGTATTGGTACTCTTAGCACCCGACGTTACTACGGAGACGTTTGTATATCTCTTTGCTATTGAGGAGGTACCACTCCGTGCCTCTAGGAAGAGGCCTCGTTCTGAGACTGATGATCCAAATGCCTTGAGGTGGGAAATAGAGTTGACTGAGCGGGAACAGGTAGCGGCTGCCACAGGAGCATCGATTGCAAATAAAATGGCACGATAAGCATGAGGGTAAGAGATTATCAGGGGTGCTGGACCCTCCGAACATGCACCCATTATTGAGGAGACCACCAGGTAGGTAGCCAGAGACTGGTGTTTAGGCGCCCAGGTATATTTTTTTGACCCCTATTCTTTAATATTATATTTTGTGCATTGAGAACAATGTATATCGTTTTTGATAAGGTATGGGTAGTTATAGGCCTCGATGAAGTCTGAGTAACTATGACCTATAACTTTTCGAATTTTTTAGTCTAAGGGATTTTTTTACCGCTGTTCTTTCCCCAAGGACATTTACTTTCTGTTGAACTAACATGTTTAGGATGTGTATAAGTAGTATTAGTAGCATGTAGTACTAAAGTCCATGGCATATTAGTGTTTGTTGAAAAAATGATACCCATCCAAATTTGTTTTAGGTAGTCTTGATAACAACTATGTGATGTTGATTGCTTGACAGTGCTTGTTCTGATAAGTGAGGTTTAATTTTGATAAAAATAATAATTTGAGAGTATGAGTTGATAGTGTAATGAGTGTTAAGTGTGGGTGAAATTATTTTCATGATTCTCATATTGTTCTTTTAATTCAGAACTTTTCCTGTTACTCTGACTTAGACTGTAGATTAGTTTGTTAGGAAAAGATCTTAGGTCATTGTTCATATTAGTCTATTTAGCCTAAATAACCAACCAAAGGCTTGATGTATCCCTTGATCCAAATATTTGAGCCTTGCATGTACCTTTTTCTTTATAGACACCTAAATAACCAAGCCCTTTTGATTGTGAAATCTTAAAATTGGTCGTGTTCCTTCCTTGAACATTATGCACCTTGACTGAGACAAAAAACTTAAGTTGAGGGTGACTACCAAAAGTGGCCCTGGTTTGTAGATTGGATATTGTGCACCTCAACTCAGGCCAAAAGACTAAGTTGAGGGTGGCTAGTGTAAGGAAGGTCAAAACAAATGGGGTGGAAGCTAGTGATACATAAAAAGGGGATAAAAATCATGCTTTGGTGCAAAAAAATAAATAGATTCCTGAACAATGAGCTAACAAGAAAAAACATGTAAAAAATAAAAGGTAATGAGCTAATAATATGAGTAAGGTACCCAAAAAAGCTTTAAATAGGAGAAGGGGAGAATGGGTTAAAGAAATATCAGTGTTGGTTGGAAAAGAGTGTAGAATGATGTAGAGTCAAGAAGGGCCTTTAGTCACTATGTTTCAAAACATCATATCAAAGCCCTCTAAGCCTACGTTCCAATCCAAAAAAGTCCTATAGTGATCCTAGTCCAAGTAGTCGAAGGCCATAGGCATGAGTGTAGGGGGAAACATATGGTATTAAGCACAGTGTGTGAATATCTGTTGTAAAAGTGAGTGATTTTGTTTAGTCACAAGCATTGCATTTAAAAATACTATCATGAGTGAGATATGTGACTTCTTTTTATGAGGGCACTTGCATTACACATTTGATTCTAGTCTATCTCAGTGATTGTGGCTTATCTATGGTCACCTTGCTTGTCATAGTTGCACTATCACATGTATTGGTCTGTATTGGTTTGTTTGATGACTATCTGATATGCACTGATGTGTTAGTTTGGGTATCTGAGCTTGATTTTGAGATAATGTATGCCATCTGACTGAGGTCTGTGTGTTGCTGTACTACTTATGTAGATCGAGTCTGTTGCTTGAGGACAAGCAACAATTTTAAGTTGAGGGTGTTGATGTGCTTTCAAAATACAACACTTTTGATGCTTAAAACTTAGGATTTTATGTGTTCTCAAAGCGATATTTGTGAGTTTGATGTGTTTTTATGTTTATTTTGCAGGATTATAGAGTTAGCATGATTTTGGGATGAAGTCTGCAAAATTGTAGATTTTTGAGAAATTACAAGACACTCTATGGGCCATGGATACTTTCACAAGTCGTAGAGTGGTTTCGTAGCCAAGATCCAGTGAAGGGTCTATTTTCAGATGTTTAGTCCATTGTCACGACCCGGATAGGGGCCTAGATATGACATGACGAAGGAGAACCCGAAATTCCTCGATCAAGCCATCATAGCATCATTAAACACATCATTGGTTCGGAAGCACGGAAGCTAAGCACATAGCACATAAGTTCTAAGGGGAAATCGAGGCTTTGGACTTAAGCTATGGGGATGTTGTCAGGAATGGGATAAGCATGAATTCACGTAACACATAACAATTATCTCTAAGGGAATGGGTAGGTGGGATTCACTATGGGGACATACCGGGATTATGGGACTTTCCACATAAACACATAGTCAATCACAATTCCCAACATATAAGTCATAAGCATAATCGATAACAATTCTCATAATCAAGG
>JBCEWC010011331.1:0-16790 GCA_038996855.1 Solanum aculeatissimum | reverse complement strand
TGCTTGTGGTGAGCCCTTTTGTTCAAGGGCAATAGCCACCTTCTATCTACCTAGTTTTATTATGTTATTTACTTTTCTTAAGTATTGAGGGTGAGCCTCAAACTATGTCGAGGCCCCGCTTTAACTATGTAGAGGCTTGTTGGACAAGCTACACTCTTGTACGTTGCCTTGTAATTGTTGAATATTATGATTATGGAATGTTGGTATTATGAGCCTTGATTATGGTATGGTATTGATTATGCTTATGACTTGATGTTGAGAATTGTATTTGACTATGTGCTTATGTGGAAAGTCCCATAACCCCGGTGTGCCCGCATAGTTTGAGTCCTACTTACCCATCCCTTTAGAGATAATTGTTATGTGCTATGTGAATCCATGATTATCCCATTCCCGGAAACATCCCCATACCTTGAGTCCAAAGCCTCGATTCCCTTAAAGCTTATGTGTTATGTGTTTTGCTTCTACGCTACCGAACCGATGATGTGTGTGATGATGCTATGATAGCTTGATCGAGGACTTTCGGGTTCTCCTTCGCCATGTCACATCTAGGCCCCTATCCGAGTCGTGACAACATGGGTAGTTTTGGCCAATTAGGTGTATAAATACACCTAAGATCAGCTGGACATGGTGTGCCCAACTTATCTCCTGGAAAGAGCGAAAAACGTGGGAGAGTCATGATAGAGCCTGATAGATCATCATAAGTTTGTATTTTTAAAATTTTATTTTTGCTATTTTAACAAATTATATATGAATAAATAACATGTTTATTATGTGCATTGCAGGTGTCATCCTTCGACACAGGTTGTGAATGCTCTAAAGGAGAGTGTTAAGAGGTGATACACGGAGGGATATCACTATTGGGGGGAGATTCCAAATAATATTCGTCAAGCCATGTTTAATGAATTCAAGGTATATATATAAGATTACATAATATTTTGAGTATTATTTACTTAACTTATTTTTTAACACTGTTTGCTTTTTTCAAGACTTTATGTACTTGGCAATCAAAGTACAACATGCTCATTGCGACCACATTTGAGAGAAAGGAGAGCTCCCAACATCCAACTGACTAAAGGAAGCAAGGGATGATGGAAAAGTCAGTTCTTGGATGCCTCCGAATGTATATCAAGATGTGGCCTGATATTGAAATACCGATAATTCAAGGCTATGTTCGATCAAGCTAAAAAGGCTAGAGGAATCCTATGGGGTGGTTCATTGTACACTGGAGGTGCAAAAAGTGTTGGTACCATTACATGGGAGCTGGTAAGATTTTTAAAATTTTAGGTTTAAACTAATATTATTCTTAAATAAAGTTTTAAATTTATACAAAGTATAATTTTATTAATTATATTTTAATTTATAGAAAATAAATTGGGGCAGTCTCTCTTACGTGATGAAGTTTTTAGGAGGAATTATATGAAGAAAAAGAATGAGTCGGATCCGGATCAGTGGGTGGAGGAAAGGGTCGAACAAGCTTATGTAAGTTATTTAACATAACTTTAGTGTATATATATGTATATATAGTATAATTTATTTTGATTTCAACTTTTACTTTAAATATACATATTGAGTCTAATTATTATTTTTAATATACAGCGTGAGTATGAGCGACAAATACATGAGCTTGGAGACTCAGTCGAGCTAACCCCTGAGTTGTCCAATCAAATTTGGATGGAAAAGGCCACAAGAGGGAGAAATAAGGGTCAAGTTTATGGAATGGGCTCTTGGAATAACATACAATGACTCCAATCCGATTTCCAAGGTATTAGATCATCACATCAGGCTGAGGTCATTGATGAGGTTCAATTACCTGCCATGTCTCAACAAATTGCTCAACTTACACATGTATTGGCAGATTCTAAAGCACACCTTACACGTGCATGGCAGATTCTGAAGCACAAATGGTTGAACAGGAAAACAGAATGACTCAACAATATGAGCAACTCAGGGAACAAGTGCTCAACCTAGCCCATCGGCCTATACCCACTCTTGATGAATCTGACGAGAGTTCTAATGATTTTGTAGAAAATAGTCCTATTTCCCTTCTATTTAAATTTTGCACAATTTAGAATTTTTGGTAAACTTTGAAACAATTTAAAACTTTGTAAATTATGAATTTCTTGTTTTTAATGTTTAATAGTGCTTATTATTACGTATTTTTTATGTTTGGTTGTTGTTGATTGTCTTGTATTGGGTTGTATTGATATGTATTGAATGTAAATTTTAATGCAGGTGGGCAGTAGACATAGTTTCTGCAGTCAAAAAAGTTGCAGAAAAAGCGACGGACGAGGTCCCTTTGTCTATTGCTTTTTTGCTATTGTTTTAAAATAAAATCATGAAAAGCGACAAACAGGGTCCCTTTATCTATCACTTTTTTGTATTTTTGTTTTTTTAAATTCCAGAAAAGCGACGGATAGGGTCCCTTTGTCCGTCGCTTTTCTGGAAATTTCTTTTTAAAAAATAAAAAAAAAAGTGATGGACAAGATCAATTTGTCCGTCCCTTTTTTGAATTTTTTTTTATAAAATTTTCTTTTTTTAAAATATTTGTGATGGTGTCTGTCATAAATATTAAATAATTAAAAAATTAAAAAATACAACGTCATCCATCGCTTTTTTGCGACGTTGTCCGTCATTTTTGAAAAAGTGACAAGCAAAAAAGCAACTGAAGTGACTGTGTCATTTTTCCATCGCTTTTGATGAAAAAAGTGACATAGTCGGTCGCTTTTTTCCATCTTTTTTTGGCAGAATTTTAGTAGTGTAGGTCGCCTTTCAGAATCTTGAATCTACCCATTGAGACCCCTAGTCAACCTCAAGGTCCTAAATTCCCTATTTATAATGATAAGCTTGTTTGAAAACTATATTTATGCATGATCATGTAATGAGAGATAGGAGTATAGCATGGGTTCATAAGCATCAAGTTCAAAATCATGATAATTGAGTAAATACATGCATAATCATTGAACTAAAGATCATTTGAATCATAAATGAAGTTACCCATGTGTGGTTTCTCGATTTCGCGCAGCCCACACCTCTACTCAGACGTTAAAGTGATCATTATCAAGTGTTTAACCTAACAATGGTTAGGATCGATCCCTCGAGGAATATGGTAAACTTTGGATTAGCAAAACTTGCAAATTGAATTGATTAACCCTATTATCTCCTTGAAAATAGGAAAATAAACACAAAGAGGGAGGTTTTGCAAGTGAAAGTAAAATCTAAACTAAAATGCACGTGTTTGTAATTAAGAGAAAAGTGAACTAGGGCTATGTGTTCCCATGACTCCTAACTAAGTGCTCTTGGATACTTACGACTCTTTTCTGGTGTATAGGTGCAAGACAGTAAGTTATGTTCTCCTAAACCCTTGATCGACGTATAGGTGAATTTCATCACATTACTTGATTTGTCTTTGTGATGTCGCTTTACTAACCCTTACTCTATCCCAGTACAATCTTACTTATTTTAGTTAGATTGATTAGTTGAGAGAAATTGATCAACTTCTGTTAATTAATTCTTTTCCTATTATTCACTTCCTTTATCTGACAAGTGATACTAGACTAGTTCTAATGTTGGCCATAGTTAAAAATCTATTAAACCAAAGAGATTAATTAATACATCCTAACACCGTCCAAGAATTTGCAAGTTATCCAATTTTATCTTAGTTAGTTTGTCATGGTTCCACAACCCTAGTTGTGAATTTAGCCACACATGCTTGGAGTGCTTTCAGAAATTATGCAAGAAGAAGACATAATTAAAGTACTTACACGCAAGAATAGATGAACACAAATCCAACTTCTCAATATAATTGCAAACTTGAATCAAAAGATTGTCGTAAAATCACAAAAATGATGTTCACAATCAATCAAGCTATTTTTTTCATCCGAGATTGTTCTCTCACATTCTCTTGCCCTCTATTGCTATAT
This sequence comes from Solanum aculeatissimum, assembly GCA_038996855.1. Taxonomy (NCBI): domain Eukaryota; kingdom Viridiplantae; phylum Streptophyta; class Magnoliopsida; order Solanales; family Solanaceae; genus Solanum; species Solanum aculeatissimum. The sequence continues at coordinate 12,870 of JBCEWC010011331.1, read as the reverse complement.
ATGTTGTCTATCTCTTGTTGTATATGTCTTAAAAATCCTAAAAATCTATTTATAGTACTTAAAATATAAAGCCAAAATGAAATAGGATAACTGTATCGGCATCATTTATGGGCATCTTTTATGGCTCATGTAGTAGTTCATGGCTCGTGAAAGGAGTCTTGTGGAATATAGTTACATTCAGTAGGCACTTTTCACGAAACCTTTTCACTGGCCGTGAAGGATTCCATGACCCGTGAAGGGTCTCATCTGTACCAATTTTCAACAACTCTTCCATCTCTGATCCTTGCTTCACAATCACACTCTACGACTCATATGTTGGTTCATGACTCGTGGTCCTCTCTCATAGAGTGCAACTCATTTTTCACCCCTGCACTGGAAGAACAAACGAAACCTCCTCTACGACTCGTGGAAGGACCCACGACCTGTAAAGGGTCTCGTATACCTCCAAAAACTGTAACTTTTCTGTACTTCAAGCCCAAAGTCCAATCAACACTGAAATCCTGCAAAATAAACAGAAACACACATCAAATTTACTAACATCACCTTGAGAACACACAAAATTCCAAGTTTCAAGCATTAAAAGTACTGTATTTTGGCATCACATCAAAACATCAAGAGCATACTTAAGAAAATTCATGTAGATCATGTAATCCATGTAACTTGAAGTAATTCATGTATATTCTAGCATATAAACACAATCTACATCATAATATGAACATTTGAAAATAAAGTCATGAAAACCCTCATTGTTTATGCTTGAAATTAATGAATAATGATAAAAATAGGTTAGGCTTCGCGGGTGAAAGGTACCCATGGATGAAAATTCACATACCTTGATGAAGAATTCAAATGAATTAAGATGAAATTAGCTTGAACTTGGTAGGTCTTCAGTGGATTCTCCAATCGATATATGAGAGTGAACGGAAGACTTAGAATAGTCAGGATAGCTAATGAAGGGTATTTTCCTCCGAAAGATGCCCAAATATCTTTTTAGGAGTGAGGGAAATGACTCAAATACCCCAGCTTAAAACCCCAAACTTTACTTGAACGGACTCCTCCAAGAAAGCCCACCATGACTTATGGTGAACACCAAGGGTCATGGTGTGCTTCGTAGTGAGCAAGGGTGAGTTGTCCTGGGAGGGGTGCCCTCTATAAGACCCTACACGACTCGTGGTGGGAACCAGAGCTCGTGAAGGGTGCCGTGGTAGGTTACCCACTCTAAGGCAGCCCCCAACACCACCAAGGGGTTCCACCACAAGACCCCTTCACGGATGGTTGTATGCATCACAACCTGTTAAGGGTTTCTTGGTGGCATATCCTCACCAATTTTCCAAAAATTTCCACTTCTTTGGCCTTGGTCCCACCTCCTAACACACGGGACCTTATAAAATTAATGTCAGATACATTCAACTGTTACATGATCATAAGTTTATGAATCAAAATTTTCTATGTATCATGTTTATAGATATCTCTCTCTATCTCTATGCGATAATGGTAAAGTCTGCGTACACTCTACCTCCCAGACCCTACTTTGTGATTACGTTGTTATTGTTGCTGCATGTGTTGTATATTTGTACTTGATATAACTTTTATATTGTTCATAACTCACATCACTTCTCATTTTCGTGAATGTCTCAACAAAATAGACACATTCATCATGAATCAAATAATTTTTTTAATTTTTTGAATCTGAAACGATTTAAGAGTGATATGAGAAAAAAAATATGAAAATTAAATTGTTTGAAATTTCTAAAATTTTGAAAGAGATTGATATCAATTTCTTTTGAGTGATCCAAACTTAAAGAAATTTTAGTAAATTGAAAAAGATAGAAATGTAATTTACTCATACACTGAGATTTATATAAATTATAATACTTAATAATACTATATCCTATCCAAAACTAACGCAGGCATTATTTTTTCAAATTAACTCTACAAAACAACCATCTGAATAAGCAAAGTAGCTATTTTCCGTCTCGCTAATTTCTTGTGCTTCTACAACAGCTCCGAGATTTCCCAATTATTAGGGCTTTTTTGCTTCGTTGTTTCGCATTCATCGAAAATGGAGAAAATCAGGAAAGCATCTCATGCTGGTTCTTGGTACACTGATAATCGTAAGTTCCGCCAGTCGATTTCTCTTCTGAATTTCACTTTTATTCTCAATATAGTTGTGCTATTTGATTTAATAGATTAATCCTTGTGTATCTTCGTGTAAGCTGATACAAAAATAGCTAAATTCGTCACTTTTTTTTTTCAAATTAAGGTTTATTTTTGTTGTTACTTTGATTATTACCGTCTTTAAGTGTCTGAAAAGTAGTGCAATTGGAGGCTTTGCTTGTTTGAATCGAGGCTTGTTTCCTATATTCTGCATTTGTAGTTTCTTCGGAGTTGCAAAGGTTGAATTGAATCAAGAGAGAGTACAGTAACGGCAAAGTTAATTCTTCTAATTAGATTGTGCATTAGTGACGAAGCATTGATTGTCTTTGAAACTATGGTGCAGTGCAGCAAAAATTGAAGGATAAATATGACCAACAATGAGATTTCTTATGTATTGCGAATGTAGACTAGTGTCGAGCTTCATTATGTATCTCCAATGTCGTTATATCAATCAATTATCCATACTGCATCCAAGATTAGTTGGATGTGGCTATATAAATCCTTTATATTCATTCTGCTATATTCACATGTTTTGTTTCCAACAAACAGAGGGTTTATTATCGTTAGGCTATTTTCATGGTGGCAATCAACCTACCGCTACCAGCACCAGGGATTGGGATTGGCTATTGTTAATATGGTTATGCTTGAAAAAGTTGTTGTAAGCTACATTATGGGTTTACATACTGTAGTTAGTTGCAATGTGACACATTAGCAATTTACGTCCACAAAAAGACTGGCATTACTAATTCAGTTATGCTAGGAAATTTCAGATACTCCCTCTGTCCAAAAATAGTTGTTATGTTTCTCTTTTTGAGAGATAATTTGACCGATCCTTGAAGCTAAATTGGATTAAACTAATTTAAGATTTAATCCAATTTTTAGATATTCAAAAACTACATGAAATGTGCTATAAGTTGCGATTCTTCTTATATCAATATAGCACAAAAACACTAAGTTACCAGTTTTAAAAAAATGTTTGGTACAAGAAAACATCTTAAAGTATTGGTCAAAGTTTAAGTGTTTGACTCCGAAAAGTAAAATGTGACAAGTATTATGGGACAGAGAGAGTATAAGCTAAAAAGCAGATTCAGAAGCAAGCTGCTGGAGATTCCCAGTTAAAAGACGTGGTGCTTTAATATATTTCTTTATATCTTTCTTCCATCTAGCATAGGATCCTGTAGCCAAAGGTCCCTTTTCTTAATATTGTTATCCTGGGTTTCTTTTTCTCTTCATTATTTTTTCAAATTGGGTGTAGCATATGGGGTTTGGAATTGTCCAAATAGCATGGTGTACGGATCATTTCTTTGTTCAGTCCTTGTCATATGTTCATTCCCCTCATTACTTCAATCAAACAATGGGTTGAAACATATTCCCTACGTCTGGACTTTTATGACATTCTTTCAATTTTAGGATGTTACAAGATGCTTCACCCCATTAGCTTTAATATGTTATATTTTCATAAGTTCCAAGCATTCAAATTTATTTAGCTAAATCAAATCTATAATTTATATAGATGTTTTTTCCGTCAGACTAAATTTTCAATTTTTACTTCAGCATTTTCAACCACTACTACTTATTTAACACACAAGTCGAGTATATCTCAAGCTCCATGTTGAGTGATATGGCATCACCTAAAATGAGATGAAGGGATTGGTATAAAAGCCAAATAGTGATGCTATAGTGAAAGCTACAAATGCCCATTCTTATAATATCTTAATGCTTTACTATTTTCCTTGCCAGCCCAAGAATTAGCAGAACAACTTGATGGCTGGCTGAGAACTGCTGGCTTAGCCAAGACTTCTGATGTACGCGGTGTAATTGCTCCGTAAGTTATAGCCATTTGCTGACAATATATTATTGATTGTATTCATCATGTGGTTCTAACTGGTTATGATAAACTAATTAGTCATGCAGGCTATTCATATTCTGGTCGTGCAGCAGCTTATGCATTTGGGAACATAGACCCGACCAACATGTGAGTTTATTCAAAATGTGCTCTTTCCGTTCTGATTTTCAAATGTGAAACCCCACGTGCAGACTGACAAAAGTTCTTTTTAGGAAGTGGGATTGTTAGTTGTAACAAGTAATCTTTTATTTTTATGATGTGAAAATTTATATTGGAAAGGCATCAAGAAGATGCAAAATTACAAAGAGAGGTGTGTTAGCTCTAATACATCGGGACTAGATTGAGATCAGGGAGCTCACTAACAGAAGTCAAGTTGTTCCAATTAAACAAGTTAAATAAGCATCAAGCTTTAGAGATGGAGTTGAGATTCCATCAAAGCATCTGTGGTTCCATTTTATCCAAATACACCTAAAATCACAAGCAGGAGTCATTATGTATCCAAATACACCTACAACCATTCTCAATTGACCAACCAATCTTGATTTGAGTGGATATTAAAGAGAAGAAACTTTGAATGTGCTGTGTTGGAATATGTGAAACATACAAAGGATTAAAAAAAACATCAAGTTTGCAATATTCTAGAATAGTATTTCCCTTCTCTCCCTAATTGACTTCTGAGTGTAATTTGAAGCTTTGAGTAATTGTCTTACAGTATCTTCAATACTTCTAAAGGAAAAGAACTCTCAGCTTGTGTGTCTCTTCTTGAGTTTTTCGAAATATTATTTGCATTTAACGTTATTGTTCTCTTTTCACTTTAAAAAATTGTCTTAATAGGTTCTTTAAAAGCAGAATGTGCAATAATCAGGATTGGGGTGGGGTGGGGGTATATATGTTTGACTTTTTCATGATAGAAAATTTGCTACCTGAAGAAAGAGCTCACTCATTTTGGTAGAGGATTTACATAAAGTAATTGGTCGTGCTTTTTGGTGAGGATTAAACTAAGAAGTAGGTCAAAGATAATTGGATCTAGGAAGTACCTGAATAACCACTAAATGTGATACAAAATATTTTGATCTCTTGTTTTGCAGTTCTCGTATATTTCTACTTGGTCCATCTCACCACTATTATACTCCAAAATGTGCACTTTCAAGAGCCACAATGTACAAGACTCCTATAGGAGATTTACCCATTGATGAAGAAGGTATTGCGAACCTCTTCTGTGCATCTTCATCAAACATATAAAAAGTTCAGATAGGTTCTATTTGTATACTCCAGGAAAGAACTCTGCAGAAAAGGTTTGGAATGGAAGTCTTAATTTGAATATTCACTTTCATTTATATTGCTTGACTCGACTTGCAAGGACTTACTCCTGAAATATGCTAGTTGACAGATAACAGATTAACCTTTTTGCTTTCATTTTTACAACTTCATGGCACATTTGTCAAACCACTAGTTAATAGTTGAGTAAAGTATCAAAACACACCTAAACTATTTTTTCTTTTTTGAGTTTCATACCTAAACTATTGAGAGTTTAAGTTTCATACCTAGACTATTGAGAGTTTAAGTTTCATACCTAAACTATCACTCAGTAGTTTGAGAAACACACCTCTTTCTTTTATTACACTCTCTTGATGGTGTGTGTATTACACTTTCTCTTTTACTAAAAAAATTGCCACATAACACTCCACATGGACAGAACATTCCATCTTGACAAAAAATAAATAACTTATTAGAATTTTAAAAGTTAAAGATTAAAGTATCACTATTTAAAAAAAATATTTTTTTAAAAAATAAAATTTAAAAATTTTTCTTATCTCATTCCACCACCTCCTCCTACCATACAACCCCACCCTCACCCCCACCCCCACCTCGCCAGCCTCAATTTTTAATTTTAATTTTAAATTTTTTTGATGATTTTTTTTTTAAAAGTTCTTCATCCACCCTCCCCTCCTTCCCCCAATTTTTTAAAAAAATATTATTTTTATTTTTTTTGAATTCTACTCCGCCCCACCTAATCCTTCACTCCCAATTTTTTTTCCATTTTTCTCATTTTGTGTTTGATATATACAGATGTTTTAGGAAAATATTTTTTATTTGCTGCAAGACTTTTTAAATATAAAATTTTCATTTCACTTATATTCGGTTCGCAAATAGAAAACGTACTTACTTAAAAGTATATGTATGTATCTAACATAAAACGAGGAAAAAAATGAGAGCGGAGGGTTAGATGGGATGAGGTAGTTTTTTTAAAAAATAAAAATAATATCTGAATCAAATAAAAAGTTTACAAGTAAAAAAAAATGCTCTTTTAAGCACTTCTATCGAGACATTTTTTTGAAAGATCACTTTAGGGTCTTTGATCCCTTCTCCAGTGTTCTTCTACCACTGGAATCTCCCCTTTCTTCCTTTTCTTTGAAAGCCTTTTTTTCATAATGGAAAATCATATTTATTTTGAAACTAGATGGGAAATCTTTTGACAGTATAGAGACTATAATGTTTTCAGTTACATGGTTTGAATGGGTGGAAAGCTCTAGGTACTACATCAGGAGGATGACTTTGAGCAAAGGGGCCCTGGGTTGGCTATGCAGAAGATTGCGAGAAGTATCAGAAGTCAAGGGTAAAATGTTTAAGACATGGAGAGGCAGAAATGTTTCTACTAATATATTTTTCTCCAATGCTCCTTGAAGTTCAACAAGTTTGGTCATTTTTTGTCGGTCACTACGATTAATGGCCAAAGGAGGGTTGTTATTATTATTCTAGAAACAAGGATAGTGAGGGGTGGTTGGGGCTGGTCAGTTGGATTGAAAGCTTCATTAATAGGAGATCTTTAATGCGAGATGGTACTCCAGCGGTAGGGGAGATAAAACATCCTTCAATGAGGAGAGAAGGTAGCTACATGGATGTTTTCTATAAGAACAGATGGACGGTGGAGGAACCAACTATCTCCAAGGTACAGGGCACTATGACAGCCTCTTCACACCATGGTGGAAAGGACCCTTTACAGAGATGCCTAATAGGAAGCTTTCCAGATTGCAACAAGATACCAACAAGGAATGATGTGAGAAGGTGGATTCAACAAACTTGAGAAGGAGTTTACACTATCCAAGTTTTTGAGATGAATGACATTCAATTCTTGTTCGAATTCCAGTCAAGGAAAGATGCACAACACATTCTTCTTGGTAACTAGAAGAGACGGGGTAAATAACTTGTGTTTGATTGTGGTCTCCGACTTCTGGAGCTTATCCAACCCACATCAAATTTCACTGGTTTTGGATTTGAGTACTTGGTCTACCTCTTCAACTATGGTCTGAGAATATTATGAAAGAGATAGGAGATAAATGTGGGGGATGGCTTGCTACGGAAGAAGAAACCACGACAAAAAATCATCTGCGATGCGCGCGAATCAAAGTGAAGGGCCCGATTGAAAATATTCCAGGGAAGTTGAAATTCAACATGGTGATTTGATTTTTCCCCTTTCAGTTTGGGTTGAGGCTCTGGCAAGATTTCGTAGATCTAAGGTGGTTGAGCTCAACAGTCAAGAAGTCAGCCCTAGTTTAGAAAAGGCAAGGGATAAAGCAACTAACTCCATAAAGCAGATGTTGACTTCCGAGAGATTAGGGAAAGAAGAGAGGGAAAGGATTATGTGGATAATGTTTTGCATTTAATGAATGTTGTGAGGTCCAGTAGCCATGTGGATAAAGCTACCAACTCCATAAAATTAATGTTGACTTCACAGCAAATTGGGCTAAGGAGAGAGCAAAAGGATCTTGTGGATGTGAAAGGACACACATATGATGGCTCCACTAATGGTCACAGGAAACCCCAACTTTCACTTTCAAATTATTTGGGCCAGTCGACCCATTTAAATAAAAGCCCAACAAAGGTTGTTGAGCCTTTTATTAGAGATTTCAACATTTGACCAGTTAATACGGAAGCCCAAAACAATCCATGTCGAGAAGAGCTATTCCGATGGAGTCTCTGCAGCTAGATGACATAGAACAACAACATTCAGAGCCAATTATGTCAGACATAAGAGAGACAAGCGTTAAAGCTAAGGAACGGAAGGTATAGGGGAATTCTCAATGATTAATTCCCCTTAGTAATCTGATGCCTATCAATTGTGATGCCTCTGAATGCAACAAAGAGGTAGAGGGGAAAACGAACCAATGGGTACAAGACAATATCCTCTGACTCAGCCAAATGTACGAAATGTCTTTTGATGGTTCTGCGGAAGCTTTGGCCCTTTTGTTAAAAATTGACCAAAGAAGGGAAAAAGAAGGCTCCTTAGCCTCGAATGCTATAAAACATAAGGACAAATAAGTAGTCCCTAAAGAGCTAAAAAATTTGATCTTTGATGTGAAGTTCGAGGATGGGGATCCTAAGAGTGAATTTATAAGCAGGGAAAGAAACATAGTCACCCATTTGCAAGGAAGTTAGAAATTCTATCATGGAATGTTAGGGGTTTAAACAGGGAGAATAAAAGAAATTTGGTGAAAAGCAGAATACAATAGGTTGGTGAAGACTAAGCTGAATGGTAGGTGTGGGCAAAAATATTGGAAATCAAAAAATCGAACCGAACCGAATTAATTTAGTTTTTCGGTGTCGGTTCTTCGGTGTTTTGGTTTGGTGTCGGTTCTTTTTTTCGAAAACATCAGTTCTTCGATTCGGTGTAAGGGTCGCGAAACCACGGTGCACCAAAAACTATAGTTTTATTAAATAAATTTAAAATAATATTTTAAATTATGTTACTTAATACTTAATATGTTTTTGAATTTTGAGTTTTTGACTCAAAAGTCAAAACATTTGATTTTTAACCCAATCCAACATTTGAATTTCGAATACACTGTTTAATTGTTTATACTTTATAGCGCACGATGCACTATTTATACTTTATAGAACTTGATTGAATAAAACTATTCTTTATGCAAATGAATAGAATTTTGCAGTGATCACCTTTTTTAGCAAACCATAATCTTGTAATGTTGTACTTCAATTGTGTTCATCATTCAATTCTTAGTCTTACAACCGTATGGCCTATATTACGTAAAGTCAACAAGTCGTAAATCGAAAAACCATTTTAAAAACACTGAAATAAATCGAACCGAACCAATCTAGTTTGGTTCAGAGTATGGTGCACACTTTTTAAAAATTGAACACCGATAAACCGAACCGAACATTAACAACACCGAACCTAAGAACCGAACGCCCACCCCTACTAAATGGGGCAGTGGGGGATTATATACAACAATTAGGGGGAAATAAGTGGATGGAGGAGGGAATATAGCAGGAAGCAATTGGCAGCAAGGGTGGAATTTTAGTTAAGTGGTACAAAAGATCATGGAAAGGGGAGATTGTGGAATATGGGAACCAATCAATTACTTGTAAATTGTGCGGAGTTAACCAAGAACTAACTTGGTTTCTCACAACAGTTTATGCAGCTTGTGATAGAAATGAAAGGAGGGAGTTGTGGGAAGAATTAGGAGCTATGAGGAGTTTGTGTAAAGGGCCTTGGGTAGTATGTGAGGATTTCAATACTACTAGGTTTCCTTCTGAGAAAAACAATTGTGTTAGGCTTTCTAGAGCCATGACTGATCTGTCTAGCTGTATCAACGAACTGGAGTTGATTGACCCTCCTTTATTTGGGAATCATACACTTTGGAGGTGCAGACCATAGGAATGCCTCTAGGATTGATATGTTTTTCTATTCATTTCCATGGGATGAAATGTTCCTTCAAATTATGCAATGAACCTTGCCTAGCTTGGGTTCCTACCATAACCCCATTGTTTTGACACGTGGGAATGAGGCCTTCAAGAGATCTTACTTCAAGTTTGAAAAGTGGTGGCTTAATGTGGAGGGTTTCAAAAGTAATGTACATGAATGGTGGAACTCCTTCAAAGTATCAGGTAGACCAGATTACAAACGAGCTACTAAGTTGAGGCTGCTTAAAACAAAACTTAAGGAATGGAGCAGAGAGAATAGGGGAACTGGCAGGCGAGGAAGGAGCAAATTTTGAGTCAGATAAAAGGGACATGGAAGTTACTTAAGAGGCTAGACCTCTTATTGATGATGAACAACTACTAAAGGTACATCTGTCCATGGAATATTAGAAGGTGGCCAAAAACGAAGAAATATCGTGGACAGAGGTCCAGAATTCAGTGGATCAAGAATGGCGATAAAAATACAAAGTGCGTCACAGAATTGGCTACCGCCCACAAGAGAATCAACACCATTGAGTCATTAATGATCAATGGAGAGTTATCTTCTAAGCCAGTGGAAATCAAGAGGTCCACTGTGTATTTTACCAACATCTATACAAAGAGTTTGAAAACTGGAGACTCACACTAAATATTCTTAATGTACAGAGAATAACAGTGGAGGAGTAGAGTTGGTTGTCTAGAGAATTCAGTGAGGATGAGGTGCTAGAAGGGATAAGAATGTGTGCTAGTGATAAAGCACCTGGGCCTGATGGTTACACTATGCCACTGGGTGCTAAACACAAAACAGTTAGCATTTGGGATGTTATACTTGAAAAATCTGAGAAGAGACTGACACATTGGAAATCCCAATATCTATCTATTGGGGAAGAGTCACTTTGATCAATTCTGTTTTAGACTCTCCGCCAACTTATGTAATATCCATTTCCCCATTCCCAGCAAGGTAGTCAAAGCTATAGATACATTGAGGAGAAATTTCCTTTGGCAAGGCAACAAGAGAGGAAGTGACAAAAACATATGGTGTGGGAGTATGGAGAACTAAAAGAAACCTATGATTGGGTCTCAGAGACAATGTAAGAATATAGGTTGGTAGTGGGAATAGGGCTTTGTTCTGGAAGGAAAATTGAACTCGTCAAGGGTCTTTGGAAAAATCTACTCCTTGGGCTATTTTCCATTTGTCTGAATCCTGACAGAAAAATACAGAGGTTTGGTCTCCACAAGGGTAGAATTTGCTTTTTAGGAGATTTCTTAATGACCGGAAAATAGGGTGGGTATCAGATATGCTAGCTTTGATGGGAGACTTTCCTAGCACAAATCTTGAAATAGATAAATTGCTTTGGAGACATCATACTGATGGTCAATTCTCTATGTATAAAATGTATAAAAGAGATCTAGGCACAGCTGTAGGGAAAGAATCAGGGCCATGGAGTGTTATCTGGAAGAGTGTGGCCCCTACTAAGGTGAAATGCTTCACTTGGTTGGTAACTTGGAGAGCTTGCCTAACACATGATGCACTTCAAAAGAGGGGAAAACTTATTGCCTCAAGATGTTTTCTTTGCAAAGAGGCTCTAGAAACCAACAGTTACCTGTTCGTCCACTGCAAAGTAACAACACAAGTATGGGCTCTATTCACCAATTTAGCTAGCCTCAATTGGATTATGCCAGAACAACAAACCCACTAAGTTGTTGGATCAAAAGGGGAGGTAGCAAGAGCCAGAAGAGGTGGTGGAGAACAGATCCGTCTTGTATTTGGTGGTTCATATGGGAAGAGAGAAATCAGAGAATTTTTGTTGGGAAAGAATGCACTATAGAGAAGATAAAGTGGAAAGGAGTTACCACTTTAGGCTTTTGGTGTAAACAAATGAATATAGAAGAAGACATTCAACTAGTGGAGGATTGGAGCTCTGTAAATTTCCTGTTTTCTTTTTTTCCATTGTAATTAACACTTTTGGAGGTGGCCAACATAGCCCTTAATGCTGAGGAATACAAAGTTACTAGTTTTTTTTTTTAAAAAAAAATAACATCCCTTTTTTTGTTTGAAAACGAGTGGATGGTTTGAGGGGGGAGGGAGTAGAAGTAAAATATTCTAAAATTTTTTATAAAAGAAATTCTTTTTAAAATATAAAATTTTGTGCGTGTGTGTGTGTGGGGGGGGGGGGGGGAGTATGGGTGGAGGAGGTGGAGTGGGGTAAAACAAATGTTTTAAATTTTATTAAATTTTTTTTTTCTTTAGTTAGAATAGTGATACTTTAATTTTTAACTAATACCAAGGGTTCGTCTGGTGTGAAGGATAACTTCAAATAGTCATGGGATAAAATTTATAGTCTCTTAATTTGTTGTTTGGTTGAAAGTTTAGAATAACTTATCCCGGGATTAATAATTGGTATCTAGATAAGTTATCCCTTCCCTTGGGTGGTATAGTAATCTCGGGATAACTTATCCTACAATAAATAAGTAAACATGACATATATATCCCTTTAAATCCTTTTTATACCTCACTTTTCACATTCATGTATATTCACATTGTTTTTAATGTCGTATAATAACATTCACAACTTTCACTACTTATGTTTATAACAATTCTTCATATTTTTCTATTAACAATTACACTTTATATAAATTATAATTTCTTATTTATGAATTTAATGGAGCAATTCTTATGTTTATTATATTTTGATTTCTCTATTACTGAATCACATTTTTAATTATATATTCTTGGGAAAAGGGTAAAAAATGCCCTTGTACTATCAGAAAGGAGCAAAAATGCCGTCAGTTTATACTTTGGGCCATTTATGTCCTTGTACTATTAGAAATGGGTCAAAAATGCCCTGAAACTGATGGAAAAGGGTCAAAAATGTCCTGAAACTAATGGAAAAGGGTAAAAAATGCCCTTGATTTAGACTTTGGTCCAAAAATGACATTATTGTTACCAAATGGGTCAGAAATGTCCTTTAAATGACTTTATATATATATATATACACTATATTAAAAGTGTGAAGGCCCTTAGAAATGTTGATTGTAACTTTTTGCCCTTCATTAAAAGACTATGTTTTAGATAAAATCGTCTTTTCATCGATTTTCTTTAAATTATTATTTAATTATATTTATAATATTGACTTTTAAAATATATGGAAAGAAATAATAAAATAAGG
>JBCEWC010011330.1:0-16792 GCA_038996855.1 Solanum aculeatissimum | reverse complement strand
TTGGAAATTTTGGATTTTGATACGGCTGCTCTAAAATTTGGGTTAGACCCATTTCCCACTCAATTTGACCCCCTAAGAAAGAATATGAAGTCAGATTTTCGAAAAACAAAACAAATGTTTAGATATAGCTAAAACAACTTTCCGGTAACTTCCGAAGCACATTTTTAGGAACTTTTTGGGTCGTTTCAAGAGTGTCGCAGCGGAAGTTGGTGAGTCCTCTAGTTGGGGGACGACATCCTAGTTCTATTTCTAATTTGATGTATTAAGATAATTTAGTTTATATCCATATAATTCCTTTTATTATGATTATATTTTGAGGGTGAACTTGAAAATGTCTTAGCCCCCATTAAGTTTATATTAGAGGTATTGACATATGCTATGGTTTTATCCATTTTATTCTATTTCATTATAGTTTAAACTTGTGGCCCTTAGCCCCATTTTCCCTTAGTTTTCTATCTTATCTTTATGTCATTGCCTATGAATGCGTAAGATATTTAATATGGCTTGGGTGAGGTGCCTTCGGGTATCTCATTCGTCGTGTGATGACTAGGCCCCCAGATCGGGTTGTTATAATTTTTTTTGAATTATGTGTGCCAATTTTTTTTTTATATCCTTTGTAATTTGGTAAAATACCCATGCATATATGAAAATTCATTTTGCAAACATTTTTCATGTCTCAAAGTTCTTAGCAATCCGAGTATTGATCGCTAATATCTTTTGTTTGGATAGTGTCATAGATGAGGAGCATGTATTGACTCATTTATTAGTTCATCTCATGTGAAAATGATCCATGTATGGATTGGAAGCATCTTGAGTTGACTAAGTGAGTGTTGAGCTTGGATATGCAATGATAGATAAGTTGTGAATGTGTGTTGTCTAGTTGATGTTTGAATTTGGGAGTCATTTTAACATGAGAGGTAAGGCATTCATTGAAAGGCATGCTTGTTGATACCTAGAACTTGCTCGATTTGTCTTTGAAGTGTTATCTTGGTTGAGTTTAGATTACAAAGCTGACCTTAGGCCTTCTTTGCTTTTTTTTTAAGTCCACTTTGCCCAAATAGCTTCCCTTGTCATAAATTGTATCCTTAGTGATCCACGTTGAGCTTAAAGTCTTTTTGTTGGTAGTCATGTTACAAACCTTTGACCTTCTATTGAAAATGATTACCCTTTTTGTTGAACATTATTCCCTCCTTGAGTTTGAAATTGTGAAAGTAGTGGCCAAAGACCAAAATTGGGGGTGAAACAAGAAAGGAGTGTCTCCCATTCGAAAGTTTGAGGAAATAAGCGAGAAAGAAAAATGGAGGAGTTAATTATGATGAAAAAAAAGAAAGAGAAAAATGCTCAAACAAGAAAAATAAGAAAAAGATTTGATTCTAAATGGAACCCTCCAAATTTTTTAGAAATGGTTGCATGTGGGACATCAAAGTGTGAGATGAAAAATAAAATGATGTCATTGGGAAGATGAGGGACAAAAAGAACCATGGAAGTTTTTTGTAGAGTTCAAGGAGGGATTAGTCACTTATGCCCAAATATTGTCCTACTCTTCCCCAAGCTTATATTACAACCCTAACAAAGACCTTTGAGATTCTTGTTTGGATAAGACGAGAAAATGTTGATAGAGAATAAGGGCAAGCCTATGGGTAAAAACTTGAATGTCATTTCTCTTTTGGGAGTGTGAGTGTTGCTTGATCCTTCAAGTTATAGAGCTAAATATTATGATGTTGTTTGTATAAGGATCTTCTTTATTGTGATAGAAGGTGGTAATGTTTTTTGGGCATTAATTAGCAACTGCATTGGCAATGGTGAACATAGTTTTGTCTTGAGAACTCCTTAGTCATCTCTTGAAGCTTCAAAATCGCATAAGTGGTTTGTAGAAGTTTTGAGGTTTGACAACAAAGGGAGGAATGCTTGTACTGCTCTTTTATGGCCCTATTTGCAAGCATTGTGCTTTGGATTGATTGGTATTTGACATGCTTGAGGACAAGCAAGAGTTTAAGTTGGAGGTGTTGATGAGTCCGCATGTTGGACTTATATAGAGCTTAAATTGCATAAAATATTATCCTCAATATGGTCTTTTGCTTAAAATATTAACCAAAATGTGTGTGTGATTCTAGGAATAAGGAAGAAAATGCATGAAGGGACAAATCATAGTAAAAAAGGACAAAAGGAGCAAAAATGCTAAAAAGGCGGTGGAAGTCGATCGTAGCCAAACAAGTCAGCGGTATGCCGAATGGTGCAGTTGACCACCTTTTATTACAGTATCCAACCCCAAGTGTTAGGTGAAAAAGGGCAATGAAAATTTCAATTTGATGGATCACCAAATCAAATCGGCGATCCACAATGTTGTCGCTTAATATTACATAAACTAGCACGAAACAAAAAGGAAATTTGAGGTCCAAGAAGGCGATGCATGTCGCACTTAGGCAAATCTCCAAAGTGATTTAGTGATGAATAGTCTCATCGCCTAATGTTATAGATTTCAGGAGACTTAATGATGGTTCAAAAAGGTGGTCTAATTCACATTCGATGGATCACTGAATATGTTCGGCGACTGTCGACTTTGACCGTCGAATGGTGAATCGCAAAGAAATTAAGAATATTTTTGTCTGAGGTATAAAAGGAAAGGTGAGGACTTTTTGAAGGACACACTGAGATTTTAGGTACAGGCGATTACACATTCTAGAGAGATAGAGGGTACGTTCATAAGAAAATACTTTTGGCGTGGAGAGGAGGATTTGTACTTGGCTTGGAGGTGAAGAATTGAGGAGGTCAAGAAATGATGCTATATGTGGATTCAATAGCTAAAAACACAATCCTATGGTGGCATGTAGTTATGAGACAAAAGACTTTATATAAAGACCCTTGGGGATAATCCCCACCTCAAGCCTCATTCAGTATTAAGTCAAGTCCTATGGAATACTCTAAAACATAAGCATAATCATACATTTGTAAGCTCGAAAACATATACATCATCATAATAGGAATAACTCATTAACTTAGTAATCCCTTTAAATGAGAATTGTCCTTTCACAAGAGAATCCATCTTAAAAACATCATAAAATAGGCTTCATAAATCACTTCATAACTTTCATGAACTTTCATAACATATAGTGAACCCTTCATCATTCTTAACGTACTTCAACATAGAACTTAGCTTAAAAGCTTCGTGAATTAATGTATGCAAGCCTTAAAGCCATGCAATTAAAGAGAGTCCTGCATAAACACATTAAAACTAATCAATTTAACCATTTTCAAACAACCCACCCATAATCATTCAAAAATCCTAGATAAGGGAACATGGAATTCATCTTGTAAAATCATCAACTTCATCACATTTCATAATATTGCATACATAGCTCATATAACTAAAAGAAATAAATAATCATATAAACATTTAAAAAGATTTAATGCATCTATCAAAATACCCATACTTGAAAGCTAATGAAATAGGGAATTTACTTAAGCTTTGTGGATGGAAGGAGTTCACAAATCAAACCCACATACCCTGACTAAATGACCAAAAGGAAAGGATTAGAGCTTGAAGAAGGAGACTTGAAGAAACCCTAGCTGCCCTCCTTGTATATTGAGAGAATTGAGAGCCTTAGAGAAATTTGAGTGAAGAGTAAATAAGAGTGTATGGTAGGGTTCAGACTCATTGGGTAGAATTAGGCTTAAAACAACGTAATTTTTGGTTAAGGATGCAAGAAGATGTTGAAAATATTGCTCATTAAAATTTATTGATGCCAATTTTTGAACCTCATCTACGGATTGTAGATTGATTTATGAATCATAGATGGTAGATTTCATCCTGGTTATATTTTTGACCCTTTAAAATTATCTCTAAAACTCAATCAATAAACCCCTTTTACAATTCGTAGATTGTTCCACGGGCCGTAAAGACGTATCGTAAAACTACCCAACACTTCAAAAAATTCTCAACTCAGGACCTCAAACTACAAACTTATTTATGAACTATAAAATAAGAGATGAGTCGTAGACCCCACCCACGAACCTGACCCATACTTAGAAATTTTCCCAATTCGGGGTACCAAACTATGATCATGTTTTATGGTTCGTAAATCAAATCACAACTCATCCTGCTTATTCATAAACCATGATCCAAAAGCTTAGAATTTCACCAATCTACCCCAATTCACGAACACCTTGGTTGGTCTATAGTTTCATTTATGGACCGTAAACACCTCTCGTAAAGCACCTCTATACTTAATCAAAATTTTTGCTCTCATTGACTCAATCTACAAGCCTTGTCTACGACAAGTGATTTGAACCACGAGCCATAAATAAGGTTTGCATTTTCAAATTTTACATTTTTCTACACTTTCATATATTCCTAACTTGCGGAGCCTTACAGTCCCGGTATAATGTGCCACCATAGGATTATAAGGGTCTCTTGTTAGTTGAAGCTTGACTCCTTGTCTTTTACAAATATTAGCTTAGATTAACCTTTATACCTTGACAGAGTATATTAGATCCTTTTTTATGAGGTTTATACATCAGACTCCATGTTTAGCTCACATGGTTATTTATTGGTTATTAGTATCTTCCACAATTCAATCTCATATATTGCATGAACTTATGTTTAGTTATTTCAATTTCAGTATTTATCAGTTGCATATTTTATTACTTGGTCATTTCATCAGTTCATGTATTTCAGTTCTATATTCAAATTTGCCATCTTAGATTCATCATATCCAACTTTACATATCTCACATGCTCAGTACATTCAATGTACTGATTGCATATTTCTTTGCCTACATTTTACATGTGATGTATATTAATGTGTTTACTATAAACATCCTAATCAGTCCGACCACAACTTTAGCAGCTGATGAGTTCGCTTATTTTGAGGACTCAAATTTGTTTGTAGTTCTCATATGTTATTTTAGTTCGCATGTATTGATTAAAAGGAGTAGGGATCATGTCCATACTACCTATAATCAATATTAGTATAGGTTTCATAGACAATCAATTAAAGTTGTTGTATTCAATTTATTCAATTTTAGATAATATTTAGATTACAGTTATTATATACAAAATTTTGTTCCGTAATGAATTGAACCAGTATTCCATAATTATGCTTCCACTCAGCCATTTGAGTCTTTTTATATGTTCATAATGTCAGTATCAAACGTTGACTTGGGGATACTTGTGACTCTAACCACCATGCTATGACTAGGGATAGTTTTAGATCATATGCCATATACCTAAGCTTCCAAGCATCTCCATAGATGCTCCCTTGGAATGTTATCAAGTCTTTTTTAGATCGATGAACACAATGCATAAGTCCTTCGTTTTCTTCCTACGCTGGTCCACCAATGTTCTTATGGGATGAATGACTTTTGTAGTTGAGTATATTGACATGAATTCGATTGTTGTAAGTCTCCGTTTACGTTAGTTATGCTTTTCCTTTTTTTTTCTTATTTAAATATAGAAAGTTTTGCTTAACCAAGAAACTATTAAATGAAAAAAAGTTTTGGTCAACTTTTTTCAAGCTAATAATACTATTTATTTTAAAATGAAAAAGAGTAATATTTTTTTAAGGAGCGTGAAAAAGATGACTAGAAAAATATATGGAAATTTTCACAAAAAGCTATAAATAAGTATTTTAATTATGTTCCTTAACTATAGTTTGCTTAATTACGCTCCATACCTATAGTTTTGTTTGTTATGGATATTTTCATTTTTGTATAATGCGTTGCCAATATACAAATTTGTTTATATAATATGCTACCAATATACACATACGGTAAGTAGTTTCACTGCTATGGGTACTTCCATTTGTATAATTTGCTGTCAATATACAATTCAGTTTGTATTAATTCACTTAATTCGCTGTCAATATACAAATTTATTTGTATAATTCACTGCCTATATATAAATTCAAAAGTGGTCTGTAACGACTCCCATAAAATATTAATGGCGAGCAGTAATTGTTTAAAACTATAGTTATGATAAATAATTAAATAATATATATTTGTTTAGTCTCATAATTTAGTCTAAAATGAATAGAAGGAAGTAAATGTGAATTATACAAGGATTTCATGGGAATTAAATTTCGTAAACTGCCTTGAGCTGAAGCCTAAAATACATCCAAACAAGTACATGAACGAACGCATAATGCCGAAAAAATTATCCCATTTCCCACTAAATGCAACGTCACTCATATATTATCCACACGCGCCTCCCAACCCCGGTCATTATCCAAATCCCCACCTTCAAAAATATAAATTAAATTAAAAAAACTTATATTTTTAAAAATCACTTAAAAAAAGGAAAGAGGAAAATAAGAGAGAATTTTTTAAAGGTCATTTACAAATTCTTTTTAGTTTTAAATTATGGTTCTTTTAATAAAAAAATTATTTTATATGTAAAAAATCTTTATTTTTACAAAATTTAAAAAACAATAATTTCTTTTATTCAACTAGCAAGTGAACAAGAGATCACATTTTTCCAAAAGAAATAATAATACCATTAATAATATATTTTAAGTATATAGTTAAGCCTCCACTAATAAACTCACAGACACTCCATTGCTACTATCCAAATGACAAATTTATCATTCATCTATTTTTTTTAACCTCCTTGTCATAGGGCTATTCCTGCCATTTAAGAAGAATCATGACTCACCAATGCACTGTTTTTTTTAAGAGATAAGTACTAAAAACACCCTTGAATTTGATACGAATTATTAGTTTCGTTCCTAAACTATTTATAAACTAAAAAACACCCTTCAACTTGGCGAACTAAGTTTAAATACACCTTCAAACTTGACACAAATTATTAATTTCGTCCCTAAACTATTGACAGGCTTAAAAACACCCCTCAACTTGGCGAACTTAGCTTAAATACACCCTCGAACTTGACACGAATTATTAGTTTCATCCCTAAACTATTGATAGGCTTAAAAATAGTTGTCAACTTAACGAACTGGGTTTAGATACACCCTCCCATACCACATGACATAACAAGTGAGTACAATATATTTAAATCATGTGAAAGGTTAAAAAAGACCACATCAACCCTAATTTTTCCTTTTTAAAAAAAAAATTCTTTTCGATTTTTAATTACCAGCTACTAGAATATTTTTCTTCTTCCCATTTAATCTTTCCTCCATTAATGGTGACCTCAAAGCAAGATTTTTTTTTCCATTCTCATTTTTAATTGTTGATTCTCTTTCTTCATTTTAAAAAGGAAAAATTAGGGTTGATGTGGTCTTTTTTAACCTTTCACATGATTTAAATATATTGTACTCACTTGTTATGCCATGTGGTATGGGAGGGTGTATCTAAACCCAATTCGTCAAGTTAAGGAGTATTTTTAAGCCTATCAATAATTTAGAGATAGAACTAATAATTTATGTCAAGTTTGAGGATGTATTTAACCTTAATTTGCCAAATTAAAAAATATTTTTAAGTCTATCAATAATTTGAAAATAAAACTAATAATCCATGCCATGTTCGTAATTTAATAGTTTTCTTTTTTTAATTTCTAAGCTTATCTTATGTCCAATGATTTTATGAATAAAATAAGGAAAGAAACAAAAATATGAGCCTCTTTTTCTGGTTGTTCTCTTAAAAAAACGTTCACAGATGA
Organism: Solanum aculeatissimum; assembly: GCA_038996855.1. Classification (NCBI taxonomy): domain Eukaryota; kingdom Viridiplantae; phylum Streptophyta; class Magnoliopsida; order Solanales; family Solanaceae; genus Solanum; species Solanum aculeatissimum. Next base: position 9,178 of record JBCEWC010011330.1, on the reverse strand, counting down.
CATCTTTGGAATTTTAGTGGCTTCTAAAATATTGCTGGATAACATTACAATAACAAGAAAGTAAGAAAATCCAATTCTCCATTTTCAAGAATCTTCATTTATCCTACAACTTGTGTAAATAACACTGTACAGCTCTCACTTTTGGCACCATTCCCTTATCTATGGATGTGTTTAAATTGATTTTTTTTGCTTGAATCGTACTGGGAAATTGTTTTGCTCTGTTCCCGTACTGTTAGGGTTTATGTGGATCTGATTCTCTTTTTGAATCTTGTGCTTCTTTTTGTGAGTAATAGGGGTTAACTGGGGCTGTTTGTTACTGGGTTCCATTGATTTTTGTGGTACTGTGAAAAGGTGTTGAGTGATGGTGGCATCTGGGGCTGAAGACCCTGTTGAGTCATTTCTGAATTCAGTACAATTGGTTAAGAATGCATTTTCGCCCATAGAGTCAGGTATTAAGAAAGTGGCAAAGGATTTTGAGCATTGTTGGCCTGGGAAAGCCCAGAATTGTTCTGGACTAGATGTTAAGAAAGCCAATACAAGTAAGCAAGGTGTGGCTGGTGATGAGAAAAATAAGGGCTTGTTGATAAGGTTACCGATTAAGATGTTTGTTGGAATATTTGGGAATAATGGGCAGATTGATAAAGGGGGTAATGTGGCCAGGAAAGGGTTGAAGGAGAAGTATGGTGGTGGCAAAGCGGATGGGAGCTGTGTCAACTGTCTTCAATTTGATGTTGCTTGGTCATTGTTAATGAATGGTTTTGTTCAGGCTGTTCCCAGCCCGATCAAGACTGTGAAAAAGCGGTTTCAAAAGGTGATTCAGGATAGTGTTCGTGATGATATGAAAGAGAATCTGAGGGTGAATGATGTGAAGAAAAAGAAGTCAAGTGATCAGGTTGTTATGGATAACTGTGGTGGAATGAAGCACACAGAGGAGAAGAATTTATCTTTTGAGTGGGTTCTTGGTTTTCTTTTTGATCAAGTAGCTTTGAATCTTCAAAAACTTGACTTAGGAGTCCAACGACAGGAATGCCAGATTGCTGAATTTAATCAAATTCCTCCGCCTGCCAATCAGTTTGATCATTTTAAGGTGCTAGTCAGTATTTTAGAGGGTAAAAGAGCTGATGTCAATGGATTTCTGGGGAATCTAAATTTTGCAAGAGTAGGAGGTGTTCCTTCAAGTATTGTTGATGTAGATTCTTCTGCAAGAGAGGAGAGAGAAGATGGTGTTAATGATATTGGTGGTCAAGAAGAAAGTACTGGAAATTCCCCAAGAAGTTTAGCTAATGGTTTGCTTAGTATTCCATTATCCAATGTCGAGCGTTTGAGATCAACATTGTCCACAGTTTCAATAACAGAACTAATTGAGCTCTTACCTCAGTTAGGACGACCTAGTAAAGACCATCCTGACAAAAAAAAGCTGATCTCAGTCCAGGACTTTTTCAGATACACGGAAGCTGAAGGTATGCTTCTCTCCTACTTCTTAAGTTAATCTAGAGTTTGTCCTATTCAAGTGAATTTGTCAACATGACTTTTTAAGCTTTACATAGTTGTTTCTCTTGGTCAAGAATCAAACAAATTCTGAGATTTCCTCATATCTATATGCCATTTTGTGTTAAAGTAGACTGATTATTACTTCAAGTAAGCTTGAGAGTTTACAACAACAACAACATACCAGTGGAATTCCACAAGTGGGGTCTGGGGAGGGTGAAATGTACGCAATGTACGCAGACCTTACCACTACCTCACAGAGGTAGAGAGCCTATTTCCTGGTACCCTCGTCTCGAAAACCCATAAGCAGAATAAACTAGATATGGAGAAAAGGGAAAAGGAAAAGAAAAGAAAAAGGAAGAACGACTAATAATGAAAAGCACATGATAGTATGTAAGTATGATAAAATTAACATATGTAAGACTGATTATGACAACACAGAATATAAAGATATGACTAATCCTACAATCCTACTATACCCCAAGGCTAGATATCAACCTAACCCTACTAATCTATTAGCCTACTACTCTAATTCGTGACCTCTACTCCTTTCTATCTAAGGTCATGTCCTCAGTGAGATCAAGTTTTGCCATATCTTTTCTGATCACCTCCCCTCAATATTTCTTCCGTCTATCTCTACTTCTCCGTGTAACCCCTAAATCCAACCTCTCGCACCTCCTCACAGGAGCATCAGTACTTCTTCTCTGCACATGTCCAAACTACCGCAGTCTCGCTTCCTTCATCTTGTCAGCCACAGAGGCAACCTTTAACTTCTCCCGAATGATCTCATTCCTAATTTTCTCACTCTTGGTATGTCCACACATCTATCTCAACATCCTCATCTCCGCGACCTGCATCTTCTTGACATTTGAGTTTTTGATAGGCCAACACTCCACCCCATACAACAAAGACGGTCTCACCACCATTCTGTAAAATATACCTTTAGTTTAGGTGGTATCTTCTTATCACACAGTACTCCAGAGGCAAGCTTCCATTTCGTTCGTGCTGCCCCAATATGATGTGTGACATCTTCGTCGATATCGCCACTACTCTGGATGATGGACCCAATATATATAAACTTTTCTTTCTTGGGAATAGGTTGAGTGGCAAGCCTCACATCAATGTCTGCTTCATCCCTCGCAACACTGAATTTGCACTCCAAGTATTCTATTTTGGTCTTGCTCAGTTTGAACCCTTTGGATTCCAAAGCATGTCTCCAAACCTCCAATCTATCATTAACTTTAGCTCGAATCTCGTCAATCAATACTATGTCATCCGCAAATAGCATACACCATGGAACCTCCTCCTGAATAGACCGTGTTAGCTCATCCATCACCAAGGCAAACAAAAAGAGGCTCAACACAGATCTTTTATGAAGTCTCATCTCAACAGGAAAATGCTCTGAGTCTCCTCTCACCGTTCTTACCTGAGTTATGGCTCCATCATACATGTCCTTTATCACCCTAATATACATCATTGGAACACCTTTCACCTCAAGGCACCTCCATAGGACATCCCTCGGAACTTTGTCATATGCCTTCTCGAGATCAATGAACACCATATGAAGGTCCTTCCTTTCCCTGTATTTCTCCACTAATCTCCTAGCAAGATGAATGACTTCAATAGTCGACCGCCTCGACATGAATCCAAACTGATTCTCTGAAATAGACACTCCTCTTCTCACCCTCATCTCCACCACTCTATCCTAGACTTTCATGTTGTGACTTAATAACTTGATACCCCTGTAATTGTTACAGTTTTGAATATAACCCTTGTTCTTGTACAATGGAACCATTGTACTCCACCTCCATTCATCAGGCATCTTGGCAGTCTTCATAATAACATTGAACAGTCTAGTCAACCACTTTATACCATCCTTGACCATGTTCTTCCCAAGATCTACCGGAATCTCATCGGGTCCGATTGTCCTCCCTCTCTTCATCTTACTAATAACAAGTCTAACCTCCTCAACTCTGAACTGCCTGCAATAACCAAAATCTCGATGACTATCGGAGTGTGCCAACTCACCCAACTCAATATCTCTATCTCCTTTATCGTTTAAGAGTTTATGAAAGTAAGCTTGCCATCTTAGCGTAATGGAAGTCTCATCCATCAACACCTCACCCTCCTCATCCTTGATGCACTTCACTTGGTCCAAGTCGTGAGCTTTCCTTTCTCTCTCTTTAGCAAGCCTATACAGTCTCTTGTCCTCGCCTTTATCACTTAACTCCACATACACTCCACATACAGGCGCTCAAATGCTGCTGCCTTAGCACTTGTCACCGCCGTCTTCTCTTCTGTCTTTGCTGTTTTGTAGATCTCCTTAAGCCTTCGCATTTTATCCTCCTCCCTACACTCCAACCACTTCGTATAAGCAATCTTAGCTTTCACTTTGGCTTAAACTTCGTCATTCCACCACCAATCACCCTGACGTCCACCAAAGATCCCTCTCGAAACCCCCAGTACTTCGGTAGCTACTTTTCTAATGCAACCAGCAGTAGTGTCCCACATATTGTTCACATCTCCGCTACTACTCCAAGCTAAATTTGTCAGGATGTCTCAACAGGAACTCTTTAGTACTGTACACTAATCTGGTCAGGTAGTTATTCCTTCAGACAATGTTAACCGCTTGCACTGTGCTTGGCAATCCTGTGCAAACCAGTATTTGGCTAGCTAGTCCGCTCATGTTTAACACATTTATCAAACCCATGAGAAGTTTTCTAGTTTCCTGTGATTGAAAGTGATGAACATTTTAGCAATCTGCACTCCTTAACAATCTGTCTCTAGTTCTTCTTGAGTATAGAATTTCCCTGCTTTACCTGTGTGCTCTCCGCAAGACTAACCCGATTCTGAACCCAGATAAACAAGAGGGTTGTATTAGATTGACAGGAAGCAGAAAATAAACTGGCTATGATGAGTACTCTTAAGAGAAATGCATTTATAGGATTCATATAGCCGACCCTAACCATTTTAGGATTGACAGATGATTGATTGATATAGGATTTTCTTTACCTATCATGCTTTAATGAGCTCTTCCATACAAAGCCAGTATGTGCCTAAACTATAAACAGCCTCCTCTGAGGTTTCCTTTCCCAGTTTTTCCTTGTGTCATTTATCAAGCAAATGCACATCTTCAATGAACACTAACCCTGTCAGCTGCATTAATTTCTAGCAGCAAGATTGACCAGTGAAATGGTTGAAAACAAGGGAACTATTCTCTTGTAGCATGAGATGGGAGGAACATTAATGTTGCACATACTATGCTGTTCCACAAACCTCTGCTTAAACTTATTGCCCCTTGCTTACTAAGCCTTAATGTTATATAATGAGAGATTTGAAAAGTAGTTGGTAATGCTTGACTTTCTCTAAGCAACAATTTTTCCAAGTCCTTTGGGTTTCAGATCATCATCTCTAACAGGCTAAAATAGAAACCTGATATCTAATGGCACATAGTTCATAAATGTTATTGTTTAAGGGTTTTTTTAACAATACATTTAGTGAAATTGTGAGATGTGGAACATGTCTGATAGATTACTACATAAAATATTATGATTTTCTATCTGGTTGTATTTTGCAATGAGCTGTGCTCGAAGATATGGCTGGACAAGAAAACTGCAAACTCAAGATATACGAAAGTGAACACAAGAAATGCATGAAATACTGCTTACCAGCTTGTGACTTGTAAGAATAACTAAAAACTAGTATAGTACGTGGGCGATGCTCGGAATATGTTAGAGAAAAAAACCATAATATAAGTAATGTGTGAATACATTGACCTCATGAATAAAAAATTGATTTCTAATCTAAATAACAAAAATAATAATAAATCAAATTGTCAAATATCTTGCAACTTGATGCAGCTAGCTATAATCACAAAGGTCAAAGATTGATAGAGCTCTTCTTTCATCCAGATTTGAGGACTATATATAAAGTTAGACTCTAACCAAACCATGTGATGAATAAGTTCTTTTTGTTATCCTAATGAGCTTCATCTGAATATATATATATATTTGATTAAGTAAAGATTCAATGAAGAGCTAAGGTTGAATCTTCATAGTTGGCCAAATTTGGTTATTGAACACACACTGTGCCATGTCAGCAGTATGTGTTTAATAGGCACATAGTTTCCCGCTTTAGGTGTTGAATAGGTCAGTCCCTAAGATAAGGTATCTAAATGAATTACTAGGACAAGTTTAGTTGGGCTCTATGTATTTGTCTTTATTGGGATCAGGCTGCCTGCCACGTACAAGAACTCCACAATAAGTAAATTTCAGCAACTAAAAAATTTCCATATTGTCAAACATGCCCTTATTCCTGTGTTATAACGTTTCAGGGAAGAGATTCTTTGAGGAATTGGATAGAGACGGTGATGGTCAAGTCACGTTGGAAGATCTTGAAATTGCTATGAGAAAGAGAAAATTGCCAAAGAGATATGCCCATGAACTCATGCGTCGTGCTAGAAGTCACTTGTTCTCAAAATCTTTTGGGTGGAAACAATTTCTGTCATTGATGGAACAGAAGGAACCTACCATCCTGCGGGCTTATACCAGTCTTTGTTTGAGCAAGTCAGGCACATTGCAGAAGAGTGAGATACTTGCCTCACTAAACAATGCAGGACTTCCAGCAAATGAAGACAATGCTATTGCCATGATGCGATTTCTAAGTGCAGATGCAGAGGAATCTATTTCCTATGGACATTTCCGGAACTTTATGCTGCTGCTGCCATCCGATCGGCTTCAAGAAGATCCTCGGTAGAATAACTATACCCTTTTTAAATGATTTGATAATATCATGGCATTCGAGAATTTGTTAATACATTACGGTAAGATGTTAGAATATAAAATAAAGTTACAGTAATGAACTTCTTGTTTTGGTTTGCAATGGTGGAACTCCAGCTTTTGGCTTCCATTACATAACAATTCCCAAGTTTTGGTTGGGGAAACTGGATTTTTCGTTTTGAGTTAACATGGAGAAATGAGTTGATTAGAGGCTTTCCTGTAGGATTCTTTTTAGGACAATATTCAGCTGTTAATCATGTCTCCTATTGCATGATCATCTGAAGATCAAATATACAGAAGTCTAAGTGATAATCAATTGCTAGTATTAGTGGTACTACTGCATGAGATTAACCACTGTTCATGTTTATGCTGGTGGAAGTGCAACTAGAAAAGATGTTGTAGGGGCATAACTTGGAAAAGCAAGTTACGCAGATGGGATATGTGAGTTTTATAATGTCTACCCCTTTTGATGCCCTTGTGTGTCTGATATTGGACATTATATAACTCAACTGGATAAATGGTTATTGAGAACGGCAGTTGCCTTGTAGTAAAAAGGAAGAGATGGATGATAACAAAGTTGAAGGCTGACAAAATTTGCCTTTATTTCTTAAGACCAGCAATGGAGATGGCTATTTACAGCTATGCTATACTATTGAAAACAGTATTCTTGCATTCTTCCCTAAGATGTAGCGAAACATGGAAAACATAAATGAATTTTTGGAAATTTCTGATTAGGGATATTTATATATCATCCAAGATCATGTAATAGAGGGGCTTCTTAAAAGATATGAATTGAGGATACAAAAGTTTTGGGTTTTGGAAGTTGCTGGGTTGTTTCTTCTATACTTTGTTTATTTTGAGACATTATGATCTTGATTATATTTTCGCCCCATCACTGAAGAGGTAGCAAGACACAGCAATTTTGAGAAGCATTCAGCAATTCTATATCGGACAGTTAAGGTTTTGATTTGAGTGCATTTAATATACTCCCCTTTTGAAAATATTGTTTGGTATTAGAAGTCTTGGCTTTAGGAAGACAATGGAGTTGGTTCTTTATAATTTCAGTACTTGTAAGACTTCCCTTTTTCAGTGTGAGTTAAGTTAATCGGCAATTGATGGTAAGATCCCCTATAATATAGTTACATAACTACAGATCCCTTTACAAAGAAGCTCCTCCCTAGCCTCCAGGACTTTGGTTCAATGGTTAAGAGTGCAACAGGTGATGTGTGGGTTAGGCGCATGTCAAGGGTTTTAATCCTTCTGAGGGAAAACCGTGGTATTTAGGTTGGAAGGATAGAGGTGCAAGTCCATTATCCATTGAGTTTCAAATCATGCAATGCTCATTCATGTTTCTATCCTCTCTTTTACTTCAAAATCCATTGATGGTTTTATTGCATTTGGAAGTATCCATATTGGCAAAGTAAAGTCAGTATCTGTACATAGAAAATAAATTAAGCATTGTGTTTAATAAGAATTGCAGTTCCTGTAAAGATGATCTACAGCTCCTCCTCTTTCTATCACTCAAAAGAAAGGAAGCAAATTGATGCATGTGGGTCCCTTTTGCCATCACCATAGCAATCAGCAGCTTTCTACAGATGAAAGGGACCTTAATATTTGTGACACATTCCGTCGTTAAAGAATGTTGAAGCACAAAATTAGTGAAAAGAAAAGAGATGTTAGAGAGCAAATAGTATGATGGAAATAGTTTTAATAAGTAGAATGTTTAATGCTCGATTAGAAAATGGTGGAAGATGTGTGTTAGTAAATTTCAGATCAAAATTAATTATACTTTCGATATCAATTTTTCAATTTTGGATGTAGATGCACGTGACAAGTTCAATTGCCCTTTTTTTGTGTCTAACCATTATTTTGTAGATGGTTCATGCATTGTTAGTATTGCAAAGCCTGACTGCTTTTTTCTCCTTAATTGATAATATGGAGCCTAACTTCAAGACATAAGTCTGTTTCTAAACCTTTTTGTGCATGTTTGGTGTCTTGGTGGTGTCCAACATTCAGAAATATCTGGTTTGAGGCTGCTACAGTGGTTGCTGTTCCTCCACCTGTAGAAATTCCAGCTGGAAGTGTCCTAAAATCTGCATTAGCAGGAGGCCTTTCCTGTGCATTGTCTACATCTCTAATGCACCCTGTGGATACGATTAAAGTAAGTATTTTTTTTCCAGAAGCATTTACTTGTTGGAATTTCTATCATTTCTAGACCAGCTTGTTATTTTTTGCCTTCTTGTGTAAATGATAAATGGTCTTACTGTATGGATTTCCAGTAAAAAATGTTATCTAGAAAGGTAAAATCTGATTGGATAATCTTGGGTAAACAATTAAGAAACAGCTCATTTGTCCCAAAGAAAATTTACTTCCTTTTTGGTTTGTGCCACAAATATCACCTCTTTCCAGCAAATGAAAAATCTTCCTCCAAAATCTTCAAACTAACATATACTGATGCCACTTCATGATATTTCAAACTTGATATAGCATCTTACCAACTAATGAGTCCACTTCATGATATTTCAAAATTGATATAGCATCTTACCAACTAGTGATTCCACTTCATCACATTTCCGACCCTTATTTAACACATAGTTAATGTAATATATTTTTAGCATAATAAGTTGTCATAGTAGGTGTAGTTTTTTTCGAAACGAGGTAGTATTTGACTGTGTTTGTTGTTTTATATGATAGTAAACACACTTCTATGCTTTCATTTTGTCTTCCTTTACCACAAGCACAGAGGCTACGTAGTTGTATTATACAGTTCTGACTTCAAGCCTGTTTCTACACCATTTAGGATTAAAACCTTTTTTTTTGTGTGAAAAATATTGGAGAAAAATATTATTGAATTGTGTATTTACATTATTACATAATGACCCTATTTATAGATACTACAATACAATCCAATT
>JBCEWC010011329.1:0-16792 GCA_038996855.1 Solanum aculeatissimum | reverse complement strand
GATTCTCAAAATTGACAAGTAAAAATGAAAACCAAAATTGAGATTTTTTGACATCTAATTGTGAACGGAGGGAGTATCTTATTATTAATTACTCCGTCTCAATTTATTTGTCATGTATATTAAACATAGTTGTCACAAAATAATTGTCAATTTAGATAATCAAGAAAGAATTAATTATTTTTTTCAACTTTGCACTTAACATTAATTACTTTAAAATCAAGAGACACATATATAGATAAAAGTTTAATTATTTATAAGAGGTATATTAGTCAAACAACACAGCTAATTAATTTTTTTTTAAAGGTTGTGCCAAATTTTAACATGACAAATAAATTGGGACAAAGAGAGTATAGTTATTTTTTATTATATTTTTATACTTTGATTGAATCATCCATAAAAGATTTAATGCGTCATACTGATACACTTCTTTAAGATTTCAAAGCGTCACGCAGATATGTGCTATAAATAGTCAATTTTACTCGCATTATTATCGTATCCATAATTTGTTTTAAATCTTAAAAAAACTACTACTCCAATAATGTCTTCATCTGGAACTACATCAAATGTGACCAGCAGCTTCAACTCGAATACTGGCAAGTATAATGTAATATTTGAGGGGAAAACCATAGTTACAACAGTGACTGACAAAGCTGCTATTGCAAATCAATGGGCAAATCAAATGTTCTCTGTGTATGGTGTTGAAGTTCTTCCAACCACTGTTGGTTTAGACATCAAATGGAGTCCCTCTTTGGTTCCAAACTCGAGCAACAAAACAGCCACTCTTCAGCCCTGCATCGATGACAGTTGTTTGATAGTGCAATTGTTGCATTTGGATGAATTCCCACAAATCCTCCAAGCATTCTTGTCTAGTGACAAGTTCACATTTGTTGGAGTTGGGATTGATAAGTACATACGTAAACTTGGGGATGAATATGTCCTAACAGAATTCATGATCTAGTTAATAGTCATAAGAGTTTTGTATCATCATTGGGGTTTGGCCCTCTTGATACTTCTCTAGGATTGAAGGAACTTGCTTCTCTACTTTGTCTGCCTGATATTTCTAAACCAAGAGATGTACGCATGAGCAATTGGGAGTCAAGGATTCTATGTGATGGAGAAATTCAGTGTGCATGCATTGATGCTTATGCTTCATACAAGATTTCTAAGCAGATTGACCATAACCATCAAGCTATTGAAAACTTACTTATGCGTGGTTATTGAACTTTGGAGTTTTATGTTGTTTGTTCTTCCTTACCTCTGTATTTTGTTTCTGTCCAGTGCGCAATTTCTTACCTTTATGATGTATGTTATGGTTTATTGTGTCTGTTAATCTGCCTATTTAAGAATCTAGTTTTGTCCCCTTTTATGGTCTTGCTCACCTTCTTAATACTTTTTTTCTTTTGTACTTCTGTTGTTCTGTCTTTTTGCCACCAAATTTTAGGTAAGCTCGATAATGAGTTGTGGACGTTGGCCGATTTTTTAATCTAGCAGTTTTTTTTGTTATTTTAGAACTAGTTCAGGATTTAATTGTTTTTGAAAATTATTTATACAGAGAATTTAGTGAAGAACACGTTAAACATGCCATATGCGCTGGGACGAATTTATATTATGCTATCTGTGATTAATGTAACATAACTTATTTAACCTTCTATCTTATATAATATCCTAGTCACATTTTCTCATAATTTATATTAGTGTTAATTATTAATACATGAAAATTTTTATGCAACACATGAATCCAACCAACCAAATATTGTATGAAGTTAATGCTTAAATTTACAAATTAGAAAATATATTAAATTAATATATGAATTAGTTGTCATCCGCCCGATCAATTTTTATATAGCATTCTTTTTTTTTTAATCACAAAAGACTTGTTAGAATTGAAAATAATTTAATTTAAATTTTATTTCATCCTAGATGAAATTATTTTCAATCATATAAATATGTATCATATGAAAGTATTAGCAGTTTTTTTTAAAAAAAAAGAAGATATCATGCAAAATCAAATAGAACAAAGCAAGATTTATGACTAGGTTGAGTGTTATGCGATAACCAAACAGATCCTTAGGCTTTGGTATCTTGAATCGTCTCATATACGGATGGCAATGGGGCGAGACAGGGCAGATACGGGGGCGGTTTAGAGCTATGTTGGGCGGGACGAGTTTAACGTTATGTGGGGCGGGTGTGGCGTGGGTTGAAGTAACTATTTTTAAAACTGTGGGGTGGAGTGGGTTGCGGATTTAAAAATTCAAATCAGAATTCGAAGAAATTAAATTTTTGTAATTAGTAAAAAATAAAGATATAAATTTTTTATATTAAACATTGACTATTTTATTTTTATTCTAAAATTTAAACTAGGGATGTCCGGTAATTGTTAGTTATTAAAATGTTAATTAGAAACTTTTAATTAACGATTAAGAAACAATTGTTGAAATGTCAACTAAAAATAGTTAATTAGTTGTTGAGATGTTAATTAGCGGAAAAAAATTAAATTCAATTAAAAAATAAAAAAATTTTATAATTTAAGCGGAGCGGTACGAATTGAAATTGAATAAAGCAAAACAGGATAACGCGGTTTAAAAAATTTACGGATTGAGCTCAACCCGCCCCATTGCCATCCCTATTCTCACAAAGCAAGGCGGAGGAAAATATAAATTATTTTAAAAGAATATAAAAAAAAAATGTCATGCATTTGCATGATTTGAATTTGAATTCCTAACCAAAAAAAAGAATTTGAATTATTTTTTTTATTTTAAAATTTGGTATGTAAAGTTGGACACAAGTCTTAAAACTGGGACCTTAACAAATACTAAGACCGGCGTAAGGGTCCCACAGACCGCACATAGAAATACCTATTGCTGTTTTAACATTATCTACAAGTGTTGGGAATGTTCCTTTGACCATTACCAAGGTGACGTTTTTCTCTTCCAAAACGACCTCGTTCTGTTCATCTTCACCATGAAATACACTTCCATGCCCAAACCCTCCCCATGTTGTCTCCTTCGATGTATGTATTAACCAATCTTCTGTGTTTGATCTATTTATTATTCATTTAATTTTTATACCCTTATTGTGTTTCCTCATATTTCCCTTTCTTTAATGTGGAACGTACAATGGATTTAAGTTCTCTGGATTATTTGAAATGAAATTATTTCAAATCGAAAATCTTAGTAGGTATTGTGATCAGTTACATTTCCTTTTGTTTGGATAAAAAAAAGAAATGAGTGTATTTATACTATCCTTTCCTGTATAAATTGCTTTATACCTAGCTGCAAAGGGACCACTGTGGTTTTCAAATTTTTTGATTTGTCATTTTCAATGTCTAGAGTCTGTGTTGGTGAAACGAATCTTCCATGTGATTGAGATTGTCTTGGCTTTGGCAAATTTTAAATTAATTACTACTATTAATATGTACAGTGAGATATATGTGTGTTTGTGCTTTCCTTTAGGTTGAGGGTCTGTTGGAAACAACCTCTCTACCTGCATAGTGGGGAGAAGTTTCTTGTACACTCGAACCTTCCTCAGACCCCATTTGTGTAATTATACTTGCTATGTTGTAGTATCTATATGTTTTTGTGTGTTGTACTTTTATAAAAGCAACAAATATTGAGTGCTTGATGATGGCGTTTCTCCAAGATCCATTTGAAGTTTGTTGAACAAGAGAAAAAGTTCTCATTTTTAGGTTGTAGGATAATGTTGTTTATTAGTCTAAAACTGGATAGCCTTTTTGGCTAAAGTAAATATTTTATAGTGGAAAGGAAGGAAGTGTTCATTTGAATGTTTTGGTGTCTTGTGCCCATGTCTTTTGTTTTATGATAAAAAAGATAAGCTTTTCCTTTGTCTTTAGTTGTTGGATGGCTGCAAGTATTTTTGATGTGGCAAAACACGAACAAATTTGTTGTACAACGGCTTAGCTTTTTAGTAACTTCGTTTCCAATTTATGTTTTTGTTATCAGCTAAAGGCGTTAGAGAAAGGTAAGCAACAAACTCTTTGGGTTAGCTATGGATCAGATACAGTCAAGGGAAAGTGATTTTGAGTTAGATTTGGAGAGTGGAGGAACAACTAGTGATGAAGATGGCAGTTATAACCATGATCTGACTGGTGAAGTTTCTAATAAAGAGTTGTATAAAGCAGGGAGTGGGTTTCGTGGAGTTCAATTGTGCGATGGATCTGTAAGGAACCAAGATAGTTCAAATTACTGTAACAAGATGTCAAGGGCTGATGAGCTATCTGTTAAGTGTACAGAAATTTGGTCAAACAAAGTCAGCCAAGAGATAAAAAATTTGGGAGACAACAAAATGGATATCAAGAAGACAAGAAAATCAAAGCCTCCTAAACCACCTAGACCCCCAAAGGGACCATCACTGGATGCCTCTGACGTTAAGTTCGTTAAGGAAATATCTGAGCTTGCTACGTGGAAGCGTAGAAGGACCGAAAGAATTAAGGCATTGAAGAAAATTAAAAAGGAGAGTGGATCTTCTTCTAAGATAAATATATTTGCAATGGTGATTACAATTCTGTTCTTCTTGATTGTTATATTTCAAGGTATGGTTCATAGCCTAGGACATCTGTACTTTTAATTTATCAGCATTATTGAGAATATGAACTTCTTCGTAACATTTGTTATCATGGATATATTTTGAATGTTCATCTTTTTGGCTTCTAAACCAAATATGTTTACTGCCGACAAAACTATTATTCGTCTGCAGTATAAGTTCATTTCTTTTGTTATCAATTCCACTAGTTTGAAGATATATATTAGTTTTCCTGTAGCCTACTGAAATGGCTAAGGAAAATTGAAGATCGCCAGCATTTGCTCGAATACTTCAGTATTCAGTTCTTGCAGGAATATTGAACTCAAAGATACTGTGTGATTCAAGGCACAGTCCATATAATTTGGAATAACCCAATTAAGCTTTGATGATTAAACTATTGCAGAAGCCAGAAGGATAGGGAAAACAGAGAGGATGCAGTAAGATTTAGGATTAGCGAGTTACTTGGATAACTGATTAGGCGATTTATCTTGTATAAAAGCCAACAGATTTTAGTGGTAATGTTATAGCTCTATGAACTTTCTGGTTGTCAATTCTTATTATTCCTAATGCTTTTCATTATTCTTGTTCATTGTTCCTTACGAGAAAAAAAAGCATTATGCGTTGCTAAAGATATTTGACACATGAGGAAGAAAGGGAGAGATCAAAATTCTTGCTTGCAGCCATTGCCTTTATACAAAACTATATGTTGCTTATTCAAAATGCTCTGAAGATTTCATTAGCTAAATGCATGAAGTCAATTTTAGTCTGTCATCATTAAGAGCCAAAACCTTTTGATTTGCAAGTTTAAGATTTCCTCTTCCTCTTGTTGAATTATATATTGGCAGAAGCTTACTGAAACTTGTTTTCTTCATTTTCCTTGATAGTTTTTGCTTGAAAATCCTAGCTGGTTGAAATTGGCATACCTCTAGTTTTTCAATTGTAGTTGCATATATTTTGATGGATAGCAGGAGCCTTAGTGCACCGGGCTTGCCCTTTAAATAGGTTGTTTCTGGTTTTCCAGCTGGCTTTACAAGGTGATTTAATTGTGCTCAATGAAGCATGTCTGTGAAAAAAATTTCCTAAGACATAGCTGAACTTTCTTAGAGCTATCACTATTGTTGGTTGGAAGGGCCATTTCTTATATCTATTTTGAAGATGTACTATTGATGGCTTTCTTGAAATACTGATTTGGAGCTAAACTTCCTTGATTGTGATCATTGTCTGTTTAAATATTGTTAAACTTCATCTGCTATAGAAAAACTAATATTCACTCCTTGGTGGAAATACATGTGTTTATATCACAAACAATGGAAGAAAATTTCCATACATGGAAGATAAAACTTCTAAGCACATTTGCTATCAATATGGGAAAAAGATTTTAAAATGTATCTGAGGAGGTACTATGAACTTATCTCAACATTGATGGGGCAAATCAAAACTGTTACACCAATTGTACAATCTAGTATACTTTTCTGTTATTATCCCATTTATGGATTTTTTTCTCAATGAAGTGAATTATGATTATGTTTTCTTATGTTACAGGTGTTTTAGGCTCTCGTATATGACATCAGTGTGTATGTCGCCTTTAAACTCAGTGGTAGGTTCACGTACAATTTCTTCTTTTTTTCTAAAACTGACATACAACTTCATTTTAACTTTTCTGTTCGGCTGGTTTATGATGTGGCATCTTAAACAGTTCTCATTCTGCCATCTTTCCCTAGTCACAATTCACTTTAGATACTCCTGCTTGCTCACAATCAGCATGGGACAGTTTTAGAGGGAGTAACTGGGGACTTCCATCCCCGTAATTTTCATATTTTAATTCTTCCCCTTCCGTTTTCTGTACAAAAATGTTGGTTGTATGTTTTTATCTCTAAATGTAAACGCCTTTCACTGAACAACTACTGGACCATGACATTACCTTCCATTGTTTTCCTTGTTACACTCAGGAACTTTACCACGCAACAACCAACTGCTTTACTGCAAGTCAAGAATGCTTGCATAGGGTTACTTGTCACTTTAGACAAAGAAAGAAGCACGCCTAATCATTTTACAATACATATTATGTTTCAGATTAAAGTGCCTTTAAGAAAGTCTTATTTGTAGATTTAAAGTGTAACTCACAAGTTTGCTTTCTTACCCTCCAATCTTTCCCGCCATAAAAAGACAGCAAGGTGATATGATTCGAGGGAAAACAATGATATCAGCACAAGAGAAGCAGGTTTGATAATTTACTAACTGCTCACTTCTTGCACCAATGCAGATCAGGGGTCTGTGGATTTGGAATCACAAGAACTGACTGACTTGCACAAGTAAAATCATATTGAATCTTTTGGCAAATAGTGGCTGCTTATTGTACAGAAATGTGCTAACTACTATGGATTTTGGAAAGGGTTCCTGAAATTTGGAGTTGCTCTTAAGCAGCTGAAATTACATGCCCCTGGGAGCCAGGCCTGACTTTGGTGCTGTACTTTAGGAAACAAGAAGTTTAGGAAAAGGGCCATCGCAGAGCTTCATTTGCGGAATAGAACTACTGTATCTTGATTTGAGATGTAAAAGGGGCCATTGCAGAGCTTCATTTGCGGAATAGAACTACCATATCTTGGTTTGAGATGGGCACGTTGTTAATATTTTGGTTATGTTAACCCTTAATTCATGTATTGCACCTTTCCATTATGAGATTCAATTCGACTCAGAGGTCAAACGTCATGCTCCAACATTATATAACAAGATCACCAAAAGAAAAAATGATTGTGGTCTGTTTCTATAGAAGATGAAAAGATTTTCCAACAAAAAAAATTCAGCCAAACACCATTTGATAGAAATCTTTAGTCTTGTAATATTGACCATAGCCCATGCCTATTCCTTCTGTCCATATTGCTGATCTTTCCTGTTATATCCAATGTTGTTGCTTCTTAAATATGGTTTATCTTTATTCTAAAGTAACCTTTACATATAAAACATGATAATATTGGTCACTCATCAATTAATACTCGTGTCTCATTTTATATAGCATCGTTTGACTTGACATGATGTTTTAATTTTTTTTTTTGAAACTTGTGACTTAAAATAGTTCTTAAATACTTGTGTGGTTGTAAATGTAAAGAAGAAATTTTAAAGTTAAAATGTTTCTAATAGTAAGGTGACATTCTTCTAAAAAAGATGTTACATAAATTGGGACAGAGGAAAACTCAATAGAAAGAAAATAAAGAGGGTATTCGTTAGTGATGCATGCTTACAATGCAAATGGCTAATACTCAGCTTACTGATCGAAAGACAGTTCCAAACAGGGTAAACATCCCCTGATGCAGTTGGCTGTCCCTATGAAATTTCCATCCAAGTACAAACATGGTCATCATAGCAGAAAGTATATTTCTTCATAAGTACTACCAAGAAAATGAATTAATTAAGCTTTCACAGGCTCAGCTCTGGGCCTCCAAAGCCCCAGCCTATATTTGTGGGTATACTTCAGTATCAGCTTCCTCTGCAAACAGCAAACACGAAGTGTCAAGAAGGGCTTATGGGTGCAAGCAAAAACACAGCATGAAGACTTGATGGCTACAATTCAAACAACAGCAGCATGATGAGTCGAATGCGGCAAACCACTATGGCGTGCTATTAATCAAAAAATAAAAAAGCATACAACTATGCTTCACTATTCTCCTCATTTTTGAAAATTGCCTATAGAAATGTAGTTCCAACTACTAAGAACTTGTCCAATCATTTTCTAGGGTTATTACTTTGGCGTAGACTTTGGAACTGTTTACATCGCTCCTCAAAAGAAAAGATTACTGTACTAAAGATTATAGAAAGCATTAAATTTGGTCACCAGGAAATATTAGACTTGATCCGATCAGCCCAGTTCTTTAATTGCAGCTTATTGGGTTTTGGTCTCAGCGTAATATTGCAAAGTCAGAAAAATCTCTGGTATTATCAGTCTAGAGTTCTGCTGTGGCTTAGTTGTCATAGTTAGAGTTATACCTTAAAGGACAACATTCACTCCAAGCTATGAATATACCTTTCAATCTTCATATTCATGTGTGGCAATTAGATGAAAAAAGTTAATTTTTCTACACATATTGTTCCAGCTGTTGGACAGTCTAAAAGAGATGAAGTGTTATCATTCTCTATGATTGCAGACATGTTTTTTATACTGACTTGAGAGTATGGATGTTTTGGAATACCCAAAGATTAAAAGAGAGAAAAAATCTAGCTTCTTTTTCCCCACTATCTAACGCTTACAGTTATATACTACCACCTATTTCCCTAGCACTTCTAAAATTTAGAACCAAATTTCAGCTGTCCTTGCCAGAATCCCTAATCCAAGACAACACAAGAACATCTTTAGTGTGCAAAGAAAGCATTCTGTGCATAAGGATAATGGTGTGAGATATCATAGATTAACTTTGCAGTTTGGAAGATGAACTTTCTAAATATACTAAACTAACACAATGAACTAATTGATCTCAATAGACAACTTGCATAGGACATCATCTTTAATCACATTACATCATGTAAAATACATGTCTAAAGCTTTAAGCACACCACTAACACAACTTATGCTCATCCCCCATAATAGGTCATCCTCAGCTTGGACAACAGTCAACAACAAAATATTTTCCAGGTAAAGTTACGAGGGACCAAACTTCTCCATGGAGATATTATTCACTCAATAGCTCAGTTACAGACTAAATCAGATCATAGATTTTAAAGCATCAAAGGGATTTTCATGTCGATTAACATTTGGAAGCAAAAACTTACAAACCAAAATTGAATGTGCTTAAATGCATATTAGAAAACAAAATTGGGTCCTAATGTTGATCATACTTCATAATCTTGAACAGTCTTTTAACCAACTAATCTAATCAAAGAACATCTTTGATGAACACTCAAAAGTATTTATTATATTCTAGATGAAAAAAGACAACAGTACTATCTCTTTCTTCAGACTAGCAAAAGAATGTAGGTCTTTAGATATAAAGAAAAATGTAGGCCTATTGGTGCAATCAAAAGTGAAACTTTTAGGCCTAGATACATTACGCTACTCCATATACATGTGATGACATTGCAGAGATGCTTTCAATGTGATACTCATAAATAGAGAAATACAGTGGATATGGAGAGTGCAGAAGACTGGCATTTTCACATTGAGATCTTCTTCTTACAGCAGATTGTGAAAAGGGAGTGCAGACAGTTTCCTAACTGGATGATGGATCCTTGGAGCACCATGGACAATTTCCTCTTTTATCTGAACATCAACACAGGGATCTGTCTTAACAATGAAGAGCTTAAGGAGGAGGGTAATCCACATTATATGGTGCTTAATGTGCAAGAAGGCAGAAGAGAATGACAATCAGTTACTACATCATTGTCTTATTGCATACAGATTATGATAAGTGATGTAGAGCATACCCAAAGGTAGTATGATGCCACGCACGGTAAGAAAGGTGCTTCTGGTATGGAAATTCAGGAGGAGGAGAACATGGGAAGCAGGTCTTTTAGGGCTCATGTGGATGCTATTGAAATATAGATCTCGGGGTTTACGTTTAACCACCTGAACTCGCCTTTTTCTGGAATGATATAGTTATTGAAGTCTCTCGACGTCGAGAATGGTAGATTACCAGTATACTTCATGAACCATATTCAAATTTAAGGCATTCATTAGGAGCGCATTTAAAGGGGTAAGGAAACCAGCTCCAACAGGTCACTGGATGTTTTGTCTTCTTTACATCTTTGGAGCACTTTTATTTCTCTTGTAAGTGCTGACAACTGAATTTTTTTTTTCCATAGAATCGTGTCTTATGGTAAGATTTTCCACCCTCTGCAATGCATACAGGAGTTCCCCTTACCATTTATAAAACTTTCAGTTCAGCCAAAAAGGACAATTATCATCTCAAAGCTAAACAATCTCCACTATCTTAACAATTTACAACTTTAACAAGCATACAACTCAAAATATCAAATGAGAAAAAACGAATTGAAAAATAGAAATGCATCCAATATCAACTTTTTCAAAGCCTTAATGTATGATTCTTAATGTTACTCGTCATCACATCTATTGAGATTTTCTTACAATTGTGGAACTATACACTATCTACTACTGACCATTGAATATGCGTGTTATCATTTTGACAGACGAAACAACCACACAGATCAAAGCCCTTTGGTTTTGAAGAACTACTCCAAAGCTGGAAATCAGTTTCCTTTTATATTTCACCTCCCTCAATTCCCCAAAACCCCCCCCCCCCCCCAAAAAAAAAAATAAAAATCCCCCTAAAGTGTAATGGAACAAAACACTTACATCTCGCAGTTGTAAAAAAGAAAAGTAAGTTTTTAGAAGACAAATGAAACAAAATAGAAGGAAAGGTGATAAATACTGACATGTTTACAAGGGATGCCAAGTTTCTTGAGCTTGAGACTGCGAGTAACTAGAAGCTTCGAAAAATCTCCAATCTCCGATTCAAGCTTCTCAACGTGCGTCTCTACCCCCTTTCCTACTCCATTCAAGAACTCTGGAATCCCCACCTTCACTGCACCCACCATCTTTCTTGTCACTCCAAAATTATGGATTTCAAAAAAAAAAAAATGCTTTACCAAATTGCAAGGTTGGAATTGAAATTACCGATGTAAGGATTGGATTTGGAGGAAAAACCAGCGAACCCAGATGTTACAGAGTTTGAAGGTACTGAAAGTAATCTTCTGTTGGAAAATAGAATTTGCCTCCACGCCATTGTCGAGCAAGAGCTTCTCCGGTTACTCTTCCTGGGGTTCTGAACAAAACCCTCGCACAATTGTGCAAAGATGAGAAAATGATAAAAATAGTCCTTAATGTATTGGGTTTGTGTTATTTTGATCCTTTATGTTTCACCTTTGATAAATGCAATACCTAATGTATTTTTATGCATGCATTTGGTCCTAAACTCAAAACTTTTAACTCAAAAAGTGTGAACTTGTTACAAGGCTTTTTCAGTTACACATTTATCTTTCTCAATAAAAAAATGGGAAAATTACATGCATATATATATATATACAAAAAAGTAAAAAAATTATTTAAAAAAATAGTTCATATTTTATTTATATAAAAAATAGCTCAAAATCAGTAAAATTATACATGACTATACAATACAGTTATAAAAAGTATACACTGCGATACAATGTATATTACTTATACATGAGCTATACACTAAATTTACATTATGATATATAAATATATACTGACACTATATGCCTATACAACGAGGGTTGAATGCCCAAAATTATAACAAATAGCCAAAGGTCAGTTGGATGACTACTTTTCGTAAATAAAAAAACTGAGAAATTGTTTATATAAATAATTTTTTTCAGTGACTTGTAGGTGTAATTATCCTTTAAAAAATTGAATGAGGATTCCAACCCTTGAAAACACCTTTTTTTTTTTGCATTACAGTTATTTCCAAAAACGTATTTCTTTTTAAAATTTGCCTTTGATTAAAATTAAATAAAAGGAAATGATGAAATCTTAATACTAATTTAGTTGGTTGATTATTTGAGTTTTCAGCTTATTAACAAAAAGTATTTCTTTTTCTTTCTTATAATCACTTTTCTTATCGAAAAAAAGAAAAAATTACGCGAATAAGCAAAAATGTTGTGTGCGAATACAATTTGAGTTTTGTATAATTCGCGTGATTATACAAAAATTGTGCGCGAATCAAACTGTATAGCGAAATATATAAACATTATGCATTGTATAGCGAATTACACCAATTTTGTGCACGAATTGTACAGCAAAATATACAAACGTTATACAAAAACTATGAATTATACATATATGGCGTGAATTATATAAACGCTACTATAACTATAGTTACAAAATATAATTATTCAAACTATAGTTGTGATGGCAAGTTGATGTTTTTGGGTTCCATGGCCCAACAGTTTATTGAATATATATCTGTTAAAATGCATGGTGGACTAAATAGATAGGATTCACTATTCAGTATGTATCTTCAATGGTGGACGACATGTATGTATGTACAACTATCCCCTAATTTTTGTGTATTCACGGGCATGCACATACAAGCTATTATGATTATATTCCTGTACGATTGTATGTGTTGATACAAGCGAACGAATACAATCTATTTTGACCGCAATTATATGTGTTGATACAACAAATTTGAACGAACACATACATGGAATACCAAAACAATTGCCAGGGATGGATTTAGGGTGTGGGGTGCACCTTTTGAATTAATATATATAATAACATTTGTGACCAACAAGCTCACTCACTAATAAGACTTCCTTATAGGTTTATATATTCTTTATTCTTTCTTTTTTGTTAATTTATTTGACATATTTGACATATAGGACCTGGCTTTAGAAGAATTAAGCAAGTATTTTCAAACATCTGTAAATAATTTTCCCCACCTGGGCCATAGTTAGTGGAAATAAAAGATATGATTGGGAATATCATCATATATACAAAATTCTGGAAATTTGGGGAATGTTTTTGCCACTAACGAAACCTTAGCTGCCTTTTTAGCGGCTCAATTTGCGCAATTACAGTTCTAATCCCAACGCCACTCACTAATTTGTCTTCTTGTTTCTGCATGTCACATTGACAATGTGTCAACCTTTCATACCCACAGCATTTTTTAAAACTATTTTCCCGCTATAAAAATCGTCAGAGTCAAAATTATATATGGTCTTAATTATTTTTTTGAAATTATTTTCTCGCTATAAATTTACGAGGATAAAAATCGTTGTCTTTAACATTTTTCAATATGTTTGTAGTTAGGACTTAGGACTATTTAGCCAAAATCATATGTGGTACAAATTTATTTTGAATACTCTTATCACATAATTGAGGCCTGGACATAAAAAAAAACGAAAGGAGAAAAAAGAAGTTGCAATTAGATATTTTGTCTACATTAAAATGGCCCCAAATAAAATTTAGTCGTGTCTTACTTATGTGATTGTCTCTTCATTAAATGAAACAATAAATTAAGTGAGCCTAGTCAACACGCTAGTAAATTTAAAATTTATATACTATACACTACACTTGAAAGTGATATAGTCTAACTCCGTCATTTTTGCTAATTTATGGGAACGCATCATAAATTTAGTTGACACTCAAATAACAATAACATATCCAGTGAAAATCCACAAGTAGAGTATGGGGAGGGTAAATGTACACAAATCTTATCACTATCTCAGAAGTAGAGAGGTTGTTTCCTGGGAACTCTCGTCTCAAAAACTCATAAGCAGAATAACTAGATATGAAAACAAGGGAAAGTAAAAGAAACAGGAAGAACAACTAATAACAAAAGGTACATGATAGTGTGTAAATAAGATAAAAAATCAACATATATATATATATATATATGACGAATAATGACTACCAGGATATAAAAATGTTACTAATTCTACTACCGTACTATACCCCAAATTCAGACATCAACCTAATCCTACTAACCTATTAGTCTGCTACCCTAATTCGCAACCTCCACTCCTTTCTATCTAAGGTCATCTCCTCGGTGAGATCAAGTCTCGTCATATCTTGTTTGATCACCTCCCCCAATATTTTTTCGGTCTACCTCTACTCCTTCGCGTAACTCCAAAATCCAACCTTTTGCACCTCCTAACAGGAGTATCGGTACTTGTTCTCTGCACATATTCAAACCATCGCAGTCTCGCTTCCCTCATCTTACCAGCAATAAGGGCATCTCTACCTTCTCCTAAATTGTCTCATTCTTAATTTTATCACTCCTAATATGACAACACATCAATCGCAACATCTTCATCTTCATCTCTGCAACTTGCATATTCTAAACATGTGAATTTTTAATTGGTACACTCACATCATAAAACTGCCTGATATAATAATCCCCCTTAGCACCTCAAAACAATAGAAAGTTATTTATAATTTCGAAATTTGTTTGGCAATAAAAATTTTAAAATTAAAATAAAACAAAGGAAGGACTCTATGCAGCTAAAAAATCTTTTCATTTCCGGTTATTAAAGTGTGAGACATGAAACAGTTCACCAAAATTTCCAACTACTCGCCCCCACTCTCTTCTCATTATGAATGGAAACAACTTTCTTCATACACAAATCTGTCACTTTCCACAGTCTAATAAATCATAATTCAACTACAAATGAAATTTGTACATTTCATAGCGGGAAATGTTATGATTAACACAAGAAGACAATTTATATACAAACGGGCGAAAGGTATTGCAGAAAAAACCATCTAAATAAAGGGAAGAAAAGAAAGGACTTTATAGTTCACACCGAGTAGACCAGTGGCTTCACTAGAAAGAAAAAAAAAAGTAAAAAGGAGAAGAAAATAAGTTTTTGAGTACCCGGGTACTCTTACCTAATTGACAAAATTACCCTCAGCTCACATCACGATGACGACTGGATTCACCACTACACGGCACGTACCACGTGCCTCGCGTGCTAGAGACTACATCAGCCTTTTCTCCAAATCGTCAACTACTCGCCGGAATGTTCAAAAGCCGGTCACCAGCCGACTGATCTTCCGGCTATCCACTTCTATAACTACATTAGATATAAGGAGAAACTTGCAATTTTTAGATAGTACATCCACAGAAAAGGAAGAAGAAACAGAGCATGGAGACGAGAGCAACAGATTCTACAGCGGAGATAATAGACCAGACGATAGAATCAACGATGTTGAAAGGCAAGTCGAGGTCCGGCCATGACCACTGCCGAGGGGAGAAGGCGAAGCTGATGCTATCCCAATACGGAAACGAGGACGCCGAAACGACGCCGTCGTGTCTTCTCGGACTCCAATTCGGCGTGAAATACGAAGCAAACAACCTCGGCCACCGCATAAACGACGTCGGAAGTGAGAAACTCACTCGGATCCACCTGAAAGCTGACGTGGACGACCGCTGCCACTCTGATTCTGCCATGTATCTGCTGCTTTGTTGGAGATATTTTTATTTAGCGGATGGGAATAGAATATTTTTAGTATATATTCTTTGTCACAACTCACAAAGAGGATTCTAGCAAGTGGTTAAATTGGGGATTTATATATATAGACAAAACAAATTCTGAAACTATTTACTGTGTTCACTTTGAACCAATAGAAAAATGAAATTTGAATTAAGTAGACAAAGTAACTTTGGTCCCAATGAGTTCTTATATTTATTTTTAAGAAAATAAAATATACAAAAAAGTACTTCTAGTTGATAATTTCGTTCATCTATTCTAATCTTGATGAACATAATTAGTTAATACACTTAGCAGAAAATTATAAATATTTTATAAAATTAATCAAAATAAGCGTAAGTTGATTGACCACTCTAATTATTAAAAATTAAATAAAAAATCAATAGTGACTAAATAAGACAAAGTTCAATAATAACCAAACAACAGAACTTTAGAAACAAAGACAATGTTTCCCTAAAAGATATTTTCTCAAAACTATATTATAACCAAACAACATATTTGTAGAAACAAAAAGATTGTTCCTTGAAAGATATTTTCTCAAAATTGGTTTAGACTTGTAGTATTTTTAAAAATATTTTTGGAGCGAGTTTTGAAAAAGGGCATATCAAACGTTTTAAGACACGAATATAAGATGGAGATTCATAACGTGTATATTCTAAATTTGAGGAGTAAGTCGCGAGCGTAAAGGCATAAGTTTCAGGAGTAAAAGTGTACGCCTCGAGTGTTAAATTTGATTTTTGTTGTTTTAAAAATATTTTGGATATGAATTAATTTTTAATCATTGGTGTAATGATATGCATGGTGATTTTTTCTAATATATATATATAAATATATATAAAACAACTTTCATAGAAAATATCACTGTCAGAAATGACTTTTCTAGATGATTATGCTTAGAAATTGGTAGGATAGAGATTCATCGCACTACATTTCTGAGACAATTTTATTTAGTTTTTGTCATTGCTCGTACATTTTTTTTAATTCTTCTCTTGTTTTTTAAATATATAAACAATAATCAGTGTAATTATTAGATGAGGAACAACAAATAGATATCGAGTTAAATTTATCATAGCATTTTATTTGCAACCGTCTAAATTAAATGCTTATTGAACTCTTGGTTGCCATCGAGTTAAAGTATTTTTAATTTCAATTATTAAGTTTAGATAAATGTAATACTCCCTCCGTTAACAATTAGATGTCAAAAATTTTCTAACTTGGTTTTCATTTTTACTTGTCAATTTTTAGAATTCAAGATAAGACAAATTGTTTTTGCCTATTCTACCCCTAATTT
>JBCEWC010011328.1:0-16792 GCA_038996855.1 Solanum aculeatissimum | reverse complement strand
AACAGTTTCACGGTCCGTCTCCCATGCCTTGGGCCATTTTCAGGGCCCCTTTCCAGTGTCTTCCGAATTTCAGGCAGACTCACTCTTTGGGTCATAACTTTCTCATAAGAACTTGGAATTGAGTGAAACCAGATGAGTTGCGAAAATAATTCAAAGATCTTTAATTTGATATGTAGTATGCCACATGGTTCAACCCACATCAAAAGTTATGGTTCTGTGAAGCTGACTGTCCAAACGACCTCTCTAGGCCCCAAAATGATCCATTTTGCGTTGGGCCACTTAAACTCAACCCGTGACTACCAAATTTCAACCATGACCAGTATAACATCATACAAGATCAACCATAAGGAGTTTAAAAAAATTTCGGGTCGTTACAAAAATAAGCCAACAACAACCTATCCCAGGACCTGGAAAGTCACATGTACAGAGCTACTATAGACTCAAAATAAAATATACATATCTACATATATAACCAGAATAGCAATTCACACATATAAATCCAAACTACGTGTACAAGGTCAGTGTCTGAATATAAAAGATGGCCATCAAAATAGAAGAAGACTGTAGAATATCCAGAGTTGTTGATGGTCACCAATCTCTCCTGAATCGTCTGTGAACACCTAACTCAATGACTGTGGCTAGTATATGAACCTGCACTACGGGAAGATATAGAAATGTAGGGATGAGTACCGGTAATAGGCACCCAGTTGACATCATTGGCCGACTGAGTAAAAATATAGTAAAACCAGAAGACTCAAATATAAAGAACTGTAGCAGGTTTAGCCAAATCAGAACTCGGATCAAGAAAATAACATGTCTGGAAATCCTCAAACTACAACAGAACCAACCAAGGCGATGAACAACGGTAAATTGAACCAACCAAAGTGATGGACATCAGTATCAACTGACAAAGACTGCGTAGGACCATCACAAGTGTTCCCAACTGATACATATTGATGTATGTGGGTGCAGGGCCCGAATATCTATGCTTGTACGCTAACTGGGCCCCATAAGCCTCGAAGGTACACCCGCACACAATCGGATCAACTGAATCACAATAGAACTCAACTCTCAATATCACATGACTACAGGTCAGTTGTACGTGGGTGTCAGGCCCTAGTGCCTAAGCCTGAACGCCCCCTGAGCCCCCATAAGCCCAAAGGGTATACCCACACACAATTGGAGTGTGTGTATAGGTGAACAGGTACAGCGGTCAGTGTTGATGGTATGAAATCTCAACCAGTGCAGGATATAGTATCACATGGGACCTCGAACCCCTAACGGTCGCCCGGGGCGTCGAACCCCTAATTGTCACCCAGAGCCTCGAACTTAGGAAAAATCAATAGGGCTTCGAACTCAAAAATAGTCAACTGGCCTCGAACCCAGGAATAATCAATAGGGCCTCGAACCCAAAAAATAGTCAACTGGACCTCGAACCCAAGAATAATCAATAGGGCCTCAAACCCAAAAAATAGTCAACTGAGCCTAGAACGCAAGAATAATTAATAGGGCCTCAAATCCAAAAATAGTCAACTGGGCCTCGAACCCACAAGTAGTCAATTGGGCCTCAAACCCAGGAATAATCAATAAGGCCTCGAACCCAAAAGTAGTCAACTGGGCCTTGAACCCAGGAATAATCAATAGGGCCTCGAACTCAAAAAATAGTCAACTGGGCCTTGAACCTAGGAATAATCAATAGGGCCTCGAACCCAAAAAATAGTCAATTGGACTTTGAACCTAGAAATAATCAATAGGGCCTCGAACCCAAAAATAGTCAACTAAGCCTCGAACCCCGGAATAATCAATAGGCAACCCAGTTGATAAAGCAACAAGTATCCAGATCAACAACAGGCAATCTAGTTAACCCCCAAGGTACAACACACACCTCACCGATAGAACTATAATCCCATATACAGGTAGTCAGGAGCACAGAATGTCGACAGAATCACAACACAGAGCCTCAACATGTCATCAGGAGTACAACATACAACCAACCCCTCAAAATTATGACGTGTATCCCATATCAGACAATTCATCAAAAGTGACTAGATAAAAATACGTGTCAATCACATGGTACACATTAGATTCAACCTTTAATAGATTCTTTCATAACCTCAAATTGTACAAAACCCAATTATTACAACAAATAATGTTATTACTGTGTCCAAACAATAATCACAATCTCAATTAACATGCATAGCCTCTAATTCAATGATTCCCAAATATATAATACAAGTTTCAACTCAGTCTATGGGAAGGAGAAGCCTAGCCTACCTGAAAGGCGAATCTACATGCTCTAGATCAGGCCACACGAGTTTTACCCTGTCTAACCGCTTCCAAATGTTGCTCAACTCAAACAACGCACTGAAATCAATTTCTGACACTTCCACGATGTTCATCTCGAAAAAACATACAAGTTAGGCTTTTGAATCGCTTAAATCGGGTAAACAATGAGAGAAATATTATTGACGAAAGATTTGTTCTTCTTTTCAAACGTTTTTTAAATTTACACATGCATATCCTCCTTGAAACCGACATGCCACATGTCACTCCCCCAGTGGGCCACGTCGGCGCCACTCTTTTAATTTTCAGCCACTGGTCAAACTTAATTCAATGCTCCGACCTCATTCAAAGTTGAAAAAATACAATCCATATATAAAATTTGATCGAAAATGACATTTTGGACTCAACGGTGTAGTTGAAATTCCCATTGGAGATCATTTTATCCCAATTTGGGTCCTTTTTCTCAATAACAATATCTACCAAAGGGACCAAAATACACCCAGAAGCCTCCAGAATCGAACGAAAGGTTCTCCTAGATCAAACTCGACATTTCAGATTCAACAGTACAGTCAGAATTTTTATTTGAGGCATATTTTCCAAGAACGTTGACTAAGGTCAACTATTGACCCATTTCGGTGGCTAAATTTGCAAAACTCGATATAATTTCACCAAATATGCCCCTAGACTAATTTGGTCATTCCGAAGCTGATGAAACTGTCAGAATTCTGCTCTGAGGCCATTTACTAGGACATTACATGAAAATTCATTTTATGATTATAATCTCTCATTTAACTCGAAAAGTTGTATAATTGTCAATGATTCATCCAACAACAAAACAATCAGTATCAGTAAGTCATAAATAGCCCGAGATCACTATGCAAATGCTCAAAATGATAAATATATTCATGAAACCATAGAAATGACCTAGAGGGTCGTTATATATCATCTACGCATATCTCTTGGTACTCCAGTAAAGCTAAGTGGGAGAAATCTGCATTTACCTACTTGTGAAGCATCTCTTTCACCTTTTCGTAGAACATCTAGTAATCCTCCTAACATATTAGTTCTGAATAAATCCTGATTGAAAGAAGTAAAATCTAATCGTTGAGTTTCAATTTTTATCCATTGATTTACAATTAATTGTTAAAATAATCTTCCTGAATGTAGAATTATATTTTCCTCATCTCGTATTTGGAGTTTGTAACAATAATATTCATGATAGGAGACATTATTTCTTTTACATTTTTCTCTTTGCATAGCTTCAACTTCTATATAAAAAAATCCATCAATTTTAGCCATATTTGTTATGCTTGACAATTGTTCATTTTCACAATATCTTTGTCTAGATGAGGAAGCACCTAAAGGATCAATTGTTTTGATACTACAATGCCATCCATTTTGACCATAAGGAAACAATAATGGATACTGCAATGGATCATAATAACCGTAGTAATAATTTACCAATTGGCTTTTATTGCTATTTTTATATACACGAATATGTGGTATGGGAATATAGTTTTGAGTATCTTCTTCTACCCATATTCTGACAACTTCTGATGTCGTTGGTAAATTATATATTCTATGATCTAAATCAACATCAGATTTCAAAGTAATATAGAAATCACATAATTGTGGGATATTTATTAATGATTTTAAGAATATAGTGTATGGATTAATTTTTAATATTTGCATCAATTTTTGGACAATACCTTTATTCAGTTTATTTGAACATGCTAGTCAATTTTTAACTCATTTTCACTATCCAAGAAATATAATTGAATTTTTTCCTTTTTCGGTAATTGGGACTAAATCATCTATGAAATGATACATTTTTCCTTGAACTCGAAAGATGGATATACCTTTATATTTTCTTGCTAGTTCTTTGTCATAGTTAACTCTAAGAGATGTGAATGCAAAGATGTTGTTATAAGTTTTAATATACGTTCGAAACTGTCTCGACTCATCAGTGTTTTCTAAATATAGATTTCGTAAAGTTATTGGTATTTGATGTGAAATAAGTTGCACAACACCATTACCATAATAAAATGTTGGTGTTTCATATTCAAATCTTTTTGCAGCGCAATATTTACACTGGGGAACTATTTTTAGAATAGTTTAATTTATTGTTGGATAGCTAGCTTCGATGTAATTAACTTTTGTATAATTAGATCCTGCACGATATAGTTATTGGTTAAATCTATGTTTAATGGATGGAGATGATGGTGCACTATAAACTATCTAATTATCTTACCTATAGTAGAATTTTGATGTACTTTCAGGGCATTGTATGTTAGGTAACATAGTGTTGTTGGAGCTAGGATCAGCGAAGCAACTACTCATGATGAATGAAGTTGTCCATGCCTGGGCTAGCAGGACATCTTTTTTTTCAGATTATTTCAGTTTGTATAATTCACGCTGTCTAGCCTTTTTATCAGCATGAGTTTTTACAAAGTTCAATTCACTTATATTGCCGTTGTTTGACATTTGAAGAGCGTTTTTATTTATTTTAAAGGTGTGAGAGAATTTTTCTATTTATTTTCTTTGCTCTTTATTTGATTAATAAAACAGTGAAGTAAATTTCTAATAATCAAAAATAGTAATACCAAATGAAATTATGTTTTATAGAACTTAATGACCATTGTAAAAATTGATAAAAAAAAATAAAGAATCAATATAACAGAAAGAAACAAACATTGTAGGACATACCTGTGCTTAAAAACTATTGACAAGAGTGATTATTGTAGATGGTAAAAGGCACACTGCAAATGAAAATTTTGATATGTCAATGTAAGTAGATAAGAAAAACTAAAATTCACAAAGAAAGTTACTTTGTAAGATAAATTTGATGGCATGAATATTTAGTCCACAAGTTACTGACAGTGAAATTGCAATGGATAAACGTGACAAATAAGAATAAAAGACAGATAACTTAATTAGTAATAGAAAATCTATTATGTTTTTCAAGAGAAAAAAATGTATGATTGTTAAGTTATGTTGTACACATGAATTGAAATTGAAGGAGTAGACTAAAAAATATAGATTTAAGGTTGTATATTCATCTGCTTTAAATTTTAGTGACTTCTTTGAATTAATACTTTGGGATGGATACATAGAGATTTTTCCCCCTAAGGATTCCCTATTGCTCGCATAGGATATGCCTATATATAATAATAAGAAATTTCTTTCTATTTTCTATTATTATATAATAGAAACTATAAGAAAAATGGAAAGATTCGCTTGGTGCATCTCGTCAAAGTTTTTTATTGACGGTACACTTGAGTTGTCTATTGTAACCTTATTAATTACAACAATTGACCGGTAAAGTTTTACAACTTCATAAATATTTTACTTTTTTATTCATATATTTTATAGGTCTTTCACGGGGAACAAAGGATCAGTTATGGTGGCATGTTAATGTTAATTAAGAAAACTACAAGCAGATTTGTGAATTTGTGTGCACAAATGACTTTCTACAACTGTCTTTTATATTATTATTTTTAGATATTAACTAATTTGGGTGGATAATTTAAAATGGTTAATGATAAAATTGTTCTGTCGATTTTCGAGATCTCCTCATTTAAAAAAAAAGAAAAATTTAGTTTTGATTAATTTATTTATTTAATTATTTATTATTGTGTATATTATTGACATTAGGCAAATATTAGACCGTTTATCGTAGTATTATTTATTTCATTCTTTGTGTATATTTCATTATTATTGTATTTGTGTTATATTGTATATCCACTCCTCAATTTGATAAAATGAGTTCAATTAGGACCCACAGTTGTAGATTTTGAAGGGTATTAATTAATACTTTCCTTTGAAATAACTTGAACCCTTACTTGGAATCTAATTGGTTCGTAGACCTTTTTGTAAATAATTAATTAATTTCCTAATTATTCTTAAAATTAGGTGGCAACTCTAAATTAAATTATTTTTCTATAAAAAAAATTAAATTTTTTCTTTTATTTTTTACGAATGGTTACAATGTTACGCCTTTAGGATGTCAACACCAACGACCTCCAATTTTTGTCTAAAAAATTTAAGCTTCAATGTTCAATGGTCTTCTTGGTTGGCATTGCACTGTGCAAATTAGCTATTTTTTCTTTTTCTAATAATCTTCTTATTAGCCGCAGAAAACGTATAGTGCATCTTGATCATATAAAATAAAATAATAATTAAAAAAATTTCCCAAAGTAGTATTTTACATACTTGTCTTTAAATATGTTGCCACGTCTATCTTATTTCTCAAGAGGCAATATTTTTTTTAGTTTTTTATTCGATAACAGATATTTGCATTGGAGTTTAATTTGATTTTTGGAAAAAAAAAATCTATATAGATTTTTATTTTATTTTTTCATAGTCAGAAATTGAATTTAATTGAATCTAAAACTTTGATTAACAGATGAACAATCTCTTTAAGAAAAAATAGTTATAATCTTTAATTTGACTTTATAATTATAAGAGAAGTTATCGAAATTATTCTCAGCATTCATAATTAATTTGACTTCTTATCATAATTAATTTGACTTCTTATCAAAATTATTTTTCTTTTAAAATTAGTCAATAATAATAATAATTACACCTTAATGTTATATAAGTTGAGGGGTTATATTAATTTTTCGTATTGAGAATAATATTTGTTTTATATCTAATATGTATATTACATTTTTTTTTCGAGCTTTTTTAACTGTAAAATTTTAATATTGTTGCTTGATTACTTTGGAACTCTCTCTTTGCCAACAAAAGAGATACCAAGAAGTCATCTATTGGTTATAAATTTTCTTTAGCAGCCATTTATTGGTTATAAATTTTCTTTTTAGAGTTAATATTTGTTGTTACAAAAATAACAGTAATTAAATTAATATTATTATTTGCAAAGTCATTAAAATTTGTAGTGGCTAGAGGGTTGATTATAAATATTTATATATTATATTATTATCACTAGATATAATATAGCAATAATTTTTATATATAATAAAAGAGAGTAGTTTGTATAATGTGGTTAGCCAATTGGCTAACTATTGAAAAGTCACTTGGCAATTTTAGGACAATAAAATTAATAAATATGGTAATAAAATATTTTAATTAAGAGATTAAAAATAATTAAATTAGCAAATACATTATCAAATTAAATATTACCATGATAATAATCATATATAGATATAATATTACCATGTATATTAGAAGAATAATTTTTAAAAATTAAAAAAAATATATAAATATAAAAAAGGATGTCACATCATATTTTCTATTTTAGTTTTATTAGTACATATAAATATAAATCTTTAGTAGAAGAAACGAACTAAAACTTTTTAAAAAAATCACAAATCAAATTCTTTAAAAATATATGTGCAATTCTTATAAGGTTATAATAATTATTTACTGATATAAATAAAAGAAATTAATAGCATTGATGATTAAAGAAATCAAATATGATCATCTTTTCTTTTAAAAAAAGACAAAATGATTTTAAAAAAATAAATAAATAGAATTTCTTTTCTTAGTGCGTGTGTATAATAAATAAATAAAATAACATAATTAAAGACAAAAAAAATAGCCAAAATAAAAGAAGAAAGAAATTAATAGAATAAAAAAGTTGAAAGAAATAATGTAAGCAATAAACTTTAATTGAAGAATAATTTTAAAAAAATAAATAATCTTTAATTAAAGATACATAAAAATAATCAAGACAAAATTTTTAAAAAAATGAATTGGTAAAATAAATAATAGATGATACACATATTATTGTCTATAAATATTACTTTTACATAAATAAAGAACTCAATTTAACATTAAGTGACGTAAATTTAAACTCAACATTTTATATATTGAAATAAAATATAAGAAAAGTCATGTGTTTATTATGTGTAACTCATACAATAAAAAAAACTTAGCACCGACAAATTAGGAAAAAATAATTAAAATATAGTTGAAAGAATATACGAAGAGGGTGGAGGGGCCGAATAATATTTTTAAAATATAATGAAATAAGTAGATGATACACATATTATTGTCTATAAATTTTAATTAAAGAAATGTGAAAAATAAAATAGATTTGTTTTATATTAATAAGAATAGAACTTGGTAATTATATTATGTTAAGTGTTAAGTTAATAAAAGTCAATATTAACAATTTAAACATGTTACATTATCTTTTATTTATAGGGAAAAGGGTCAAAAATGCCCTTGTACTATCAGAAAGGAGCAAAAATGCCCTAAGTTTATACTTTGGGTCATTTATGTCCTTGTACTATCAAAAATAGGTCAAAAATGCCCTTGATTTATATTTTGGTCCAAAAATGCCCTTGTCAATGATACTTTGGTCCAAAAATGCTGATAAGGAAATTTTTGGACCAAAATATTGACGATAAGGACATTTTTTTAATTAGTAAAATATTTATCTTACTTCAATTTGAGAAAAAAAAATTATTATTTTTTCTTTATTATAATTACTATTTTTATTGTTATCTAAATAAAAATCAATGTTTGGTTTAAAAATTAATGTTTGATTTACTATGATCTTATATTTATGACATATATTATTTGCTACAAGGGTGCGATATTATATTTTAATTGATAAAATGAGATTAAGAAAATAATTATTTTTTTACATTTCTATTAGTTAATGTGATTTAAAAACAACAAAATAAGAAAAGAATTCTTTAAAAATATTTTTTTTATTAGGAATACAATATGTTTAAAAAGAAAAAAAATATACATATATATATTAATTTAAAGAAGGACATTTCTGACCCATTTGGCAACAATAACGACATTTTTGGACCAAAGTATCATTGACAAGGACATTTTTAGACCAAAGTCTAAATCAAGGGCATTTTTTACCCTTTTCCATTAGTATTAGGGCATTTTTGACCCATTTCTAATAGTACAAGGGCATAAATGGGCCAAAGTATAAACTGAGGACATTTTTGCTCCTTTATGATAGTACGAGGACATTTTTGACCTTTTTCCCTTATTTATACATATTTGATTATGAGGGTTTGAGGGTGGGGTGGGGTGGTAGTGGGGTGGAGCGTAGGGAGAGACGGGATACATTTCATTGAGAAATAATATGATAGCTGAGCATTTTAAAACATAATCTTTCAACATGTTCGATAAGATACCACAATAATATAAAATACTTATATATATATAATAAAGAAGAGTAGTTTGCAATGTGGTTAAGTCAAGTGACAAGCTATTGAAAGTCATTTGACAATTTTAAGACAACAAAATTAATAAATATGGTAATAAAATATTTTAATTAAGAGATTAAAAATAATTGAATTAACAAATACATAAGACTTTTAAAAATAGAAGTAAAAAAAGGAAAGGTCAATTTTTTTGGAAGAGTAATTTTATTTTTTAGCAATTACTTTTAAGAAAAATATTTTTTTTAAATTGAGAAAAATACATAAATATCAATATTGAACTAAGAAGAATGTCACATCACATTTTCTATTTAAATTTTATTATTACATATAAACATAAATCTTTAGTAGAAGAAATGATCTAAAACTTTTAAAAAATACCAAATTAAATTCTGTAAAAATATATATGCAATTTTTATAAAGTTATAATAACTATTTACTAAAATAAATAAAAGGAAAAAATTGATTTAAGAAATCATATAAATAACTTTTATTATGAAATAAAGGTAAAAAAGTAAAAAAAATTGATAGCATTGACGATGAAAGAAATTAAATATGGTCATCTTTTCTTTTAAAATAAGATGAGATAAAAAAATTAAAAAATATATAGAATTTCTTTTCTTAGTATGTGTGTATAATAAGTAAATAAAATAACTTTAAGTAAAGACAAAAAAAATGTCAAAATAAAAGAAGAAAGAAATCAGTAGAATAAAAAAGTTAAAAGAAATAATATCAATAGTAAACTTTAATTTAAGACAAATTAGAAAAAATAATATAATCTTTAATTAAAGATACATAAAAATAATTAAGACAAAATAAAAGAAAAAAATTAATAAAATACTCATTTTCCTCTTAATTTGATACGAATCTCATAAATAGATTGATTACTTCTCTGAATAATTCTTCTTACCCTTTGAAACACTAATCATTCTTCCTATAAATTTCTCAACCAAAATAATTTTTTTCTTTCAGAATATATCTCCTTATGGTTGAAATCAACGTTCTTTCAAAAAATCTTATTTTGAAGAGAATTTTTTTCACATGGGTAGACGAAGTGGCAAGCTATTGAAATGGTAGTTTACAATGTGAAATTAGTAAAAAAAAAAAAAAAGAGGAGTTAGTAAAATACTTATTTTCCTCCTAATTTGCTACGAATCTCATAAATAGATTGACTCTTTATCTCTTTTAGTCTAATTTTGTTCATTTATTTTTTGGTAAAAAAATTACATTTGATTATGTAAATGAAAAATTATAAATATATATTTTATTAAAGATTTTAGTCAAGCATTTAAGATTTTTAAATGCTAACCTTTTGTAATTAGAATATAATAGACAAAAAAAATGTACGAAGAAGGTTGGGGGGGGGGGGGGCGGCGGTCTAGACAAAGTTATTACTTTAACTAAAATCTGATAAATAAATCTAAAAAACGAAAAATAAGAAAAATACATCTTTCTCTCTATTATATTAAAAATAAATAATAAATAAGAATGTTAGACAAAGTGACAAAATATTAAAAAGTCACATGATAATGGAAGCCTATTATTATTGAGAGTTCAATAACTACAAGTCAGGACAAAATTAGACAATAAGTTATAAATTATATTGTAAGAAATAAATTTGAAGAACGAACTACTTTCTTTTACAAAAAGAAGTATTTATTTAATAATAATGATCAAAATCTTAAATTATGTATACCCCGTAATTAAAATCTCAATAAATAACGAACTCAATTTAATATTAAGTAACTTAAATTTAAACTCAACATTTTATATATTAAAATAAAAAAATAAGAAAAGTCAATTGTTTATTGTGTGTAACACACACAATAAAAAAAATTGAGCACCGACAAATTAGAAAAAAATAATTAAAATATAGTAGAAAGAATATTTAAGAGGGGGGTGGTAGTGCAAAAATCATATTTTTAAAATATAATGAAATAAGTAGATGATACACATATTATTGTCTATAATTTTAATTAAAGAGATATGAGCAATAAAATAAGTTTGTTTTATATTAATAAGAATAAAACTTGATAATTATATTATATTAAGCGATAAGCTAATAAAAGTCAATATTAACAATTTAAAACATGTTACATTATCTTTATTTATATATATATTTGATTATGAGGGATTGAGGGTAGGGTGGGACGTAATATATTTCATCAAAAAATAATATGATAGTTGAACATTTTAAAACATAATATCTTTTAACATGTTCAATAAGATATCACAAGCAATAATATAAAATACTTATAAATAATAATTTACTATTATTCATGCATCATGCGAGTATATATACTAATTGTATTATTATAATTAAATAATTATTACTTATTACTAAATCTTTTATTTTGTTGCAGTGATATAGATGATTTATTTGAGAAGCTTGTGTATCTCTTATATACTAGAGAGGGTGGCCCGTGTCAACACGGGCCCAACACGATATCTATGGATATTTTTATTAAAGTAACGCAATTAAAATTAATTTCAAAATTGAAGGGGGCATACGCCAACATATGTTAACTACGACATTTTAACTAGTGGACCCAAGTTTGATTTATATATACATTTTATATTTACATAACAAAAAAAGTGATGCGATGTTGAAGGCCAAGCAAACCATTGCACACCTGCTATGCAAAATAGAGAAGCAAAAAATGGGTATTAAATTCTTTGTGAAATGAAAGTATTTTGTTGCAATAAGCACAATGAAAAATTTATATGACAACTAACCTAGCGTTGGTTGTAAGACGACCTGCGTCTGATATTTTTAAGAAGATTGACATCGCCTAACAAAAATGGGCTCCAATGATCTTCCAAGATGTAGGTAACACGATTTTTCACTGAGGGAAAAATTCAAGGCAACATTAGTGTTTGGTAAAATCTTGATTTATTAGCATTCAAGTCCTTTTGTGTGCTGCAGATTCTAATTGTAACAACACCTACGATTAAATTGTACATACCTTACTACTACTATTCAAACTTAGCCTGGACAGATGGTCATTGATGTCTTGTCGGAAGTAGATGCTGCTTCGATCATCTAAAAATAGTGTAAATGAATAAGAATAATGTACTAAAATAGTTATGTGAATCAAATTTTTTTTACAACATCTATATAAATTATCTAATCAGATAAAATATAAAAACAAGAAATCAACAGTAAATTTTAGATCAATTTATATTCAATATTCATATAAATTATCTCATGACATCAATAACAGATCAAAAAATAAACTCATTTATAAATCCAAATACACACATATAGTCCAAGAGAAACAAAGTAAAACCAGAAGAAATCAGTAGTGAAATTTTCATAAAGATCACTTTTTTAGCCAACATTCATATGGATTATCTAATCAGATCAAACAGTAAATAAGTCTACAAAATCTTTCTACTTATGCACCAACCAAATCAAAGCAACAAAAAAAAAAAAACAAAAGTGAAATTTGCATAAAGATCACTCTTTTAGCCAAGTTTCATGTGTATTATCTCATCATATCAATCACAGATCAAAAACTAAACTATTTACAAAACTTTTCCACTAAAACAAACACACTCACTTCCAAAGTAAAAGAAGAAATTGACAATGAAACGTTTCATGGTTGAGAAAATTAACAGTGAAATTTGCAGAAAAAATCACTTTTTTACCAATATTCATATAGATTATCTCATCAAATGAATCATAAATGAAAAACTAAACTCATTTACAAAATCTTTCTACTAAAATACACACAATAAGAAAAACAAGACAAGAAGAGATCAACAGTGAAATTTTCATAAAGATCACTCTTTTAGCCAAGTCCCATATGTATTATCTCATCATATCAATCACAGATCAAAAACTAAATTATTTACAAAATCTTTCTGCTAAAACAAACACACTCATTTCCAAAGTAAAAGAAGAAATCGACAATGAAATGCCTCATGGGATCCAACCTAAAAGAGATAAATTGAACAAGTATGACAATTATGTTAACTATTTAATCGGTAATCATATTTTGCTTTATCTCATATAAGATCAGAGGACTCTAAGAAGTAAATGTGAAATATGCTCTTCCTCATGACACTAACTCTACCAAAGTAGGATCTACCAATCGAATCTCTAGCTATCTACATTCCAGTGACACACACATCTTGGTCATGGTTATTGAATGTCTTCCTCTTGTTGCAATTCCCTAGTACCAGGAGCAAGCATACAACTTAAGCTTTTCCTAGATGTTACAAAGGAAGTTTCCGCAAACATAATGGCAACATATAGGAAAACAAGTTACTCCTGAGACTTCATTGAGGAACTGAGTCATCAATCTAGCTAGGACAAAAGTAAATCTTTCAACTCTTCAAATCTAAAGCATAAGTAGTTGTCAAAAACTTATATATCAGATATCATACATATTACAAAGATCCTTTGATATATTATCTACAAGCATGAGGTTGACTCAGATCCATTACTCTTAATCAAGTTCCACATTTTAGATTTAAGATTTGGAACCTATGACAGAAAATAATTATTCTCAGTACCAATCAGATAGCTTACGACATAAATAGTTTACTCATTACTCTTACCATAGTAAGCTATTTCGGATCAGATAAAGAGGATTTTAAAAAAACAAAATAAATTAAGAGTTTTGGTTTTATATTATGAAAAAAGATACAAAACTATAGGAATTTTAAGTTGCATTTTGTTGGATAAGTTGTAATAATAGCATTAAAAGTGAGCAAGGGTTGATTACCTTGTTATCTTTTATCTTTGAAACAAGATCTTCGATTTTTCTTTTGTTACTTGCTGTTGCATCCATTGAAGCAGATGGTGAAATTGCATTGATGACATTCTCTTTTTTCATGTATGATAGAATTATCAATTTTTCAGGATTTTCATCCACAGTTTTAGCAAATGACCTCTTGGCGTGAATAGTGAACGTCTTTATAGCCAACTAATTTCTCATATTTGCAAGAGGTAACATTTGTTTCTAGCAGGAATTTTTAATTTTTATGCAAGAGAGAGGATTAGTTCATGATGCATATTAATTTGTATTTTTTGTTAAATCTAGTATATACCTTAGTACAGCGAATGTCATAAATTTCTTCTGCAGTGAGATGTAATATTGTTTCGGCGCATTCATCTGCAATAAGTGTTGTAGCGAAGCCACTTTTGTTGGTAATGGTGATTTTAAATTGGTATCTATTGTAAAAATAAATGAAAGTGCATTTTTATTAGAAAAGGAAAAATGAATAATTCAAAGTTTTAAGTAATTATGCGAATTTTTTTTTGCACAATTTGTTATACCTTGAAATAAGATTAGTGGACCGACGACAAGTTGCGCAGTAAAATCTTCTTTGTGAGTGAAGTCTAGCAAAGATCTGCTTGCAAGTTGAACATACTAAGATATAGAAATGTTGATTTTCATTCAACAGAGAAAAGTAGGCTTGTATGCAGCAAATTTGACCCTACAAAATTTAGGAGAAATGTAAATAAAAGTATTATAAATTGGTAAGTGAAATTTGTTGTTGTTCTTACCATCGCATGTTGTTGTGCATCAGCAATTGATATGATTTCATCTTCAAAAGGAATAAATTGCAGAGCACCTGTTGGAGTTGTTGTTCTTTTGGTATATGCAACTAACAACTGTTGATTTGATTTGATCCTATAATTAAAAAGTAAACAAGGAAAAGTTATTTTATGTATATGCATATATATTTTTATAATTTTTTCCTCGAAAAAAATATCATGTTCTCAGCACATCAACTTGTGGGTATGGAGGGTCGATTTTAATTGTTGTGCCAAACCTAGTTGTTAATCCTATGTGCATAGAAATAGTTAATTGCAGTTTCAAGCTTTAAATGCTTGCATAAATGTAATATTAATATATAGCTACCTACCTGAAAATGATTTTGATTTCCCAATTTTCCTAGCCAATATGATTGGGTATTGATCAAGTTGTTCCATAATATTGGTGCCATCATGATCAATAAAAAATTTTCAAAGTGTGAATTTCATTGACTTTTTCCTGCAGAAAAAGGAATTT
Organism: Solanum aculeatissimum; assembly: GCA_038996855.1. Lineage (NCBI taxonomy): Eukaryota > Viridiplantae > Streptophyta > Magnoliopsida > Solanales > Solanaceae > Solanum > Solanum aculeatissimum. The sequence goes on along the minus strand of JBCEWC010011328.1, from coordinate 1,329 downwards.
ATTTTTAAAAAGTTTAAACATGCTTGAATTGATATTAGGAATTCAATATCTTTTTGAATTACCAAATTCACCCCTTCAAGTCATTTCTTAAACTCTTCCATATGTAAACTATCAATATTTGCTCAATTCTTAGATATAAGTTGGAGATATCGACTATTGTAATCCTGCCTAGGTGGAAATGTTTCTATTAATCATGCTTTGTGTTTCCCTAAATAATCTTATTGATTGTAAATCATCCTAAATTTCCAGCAGATGATCTATCTAATAACGTTAAGAAAGAAAGAATTATTTATCATAGAGTTTTATTATGTGGCAGAAAAAATAAACCAAGAAAGAAAATGTATGAAATGTTGCCATCAAAAAACTCACTGGTGGGAAGCATATGATGACATAAAGCTGAATTCTGGTTATATAATTGAGATTTCAGGGCTTCTAGGATAAGTTTTTCATACCAAAGATAAATTAATTGTTAGTAATTTGATGTTATCAAACTTGACTAAATTTCAAATTTAACTAAATGCAGTAAATAGTTCTATTTTGTAGGGAACAAACTGTATTAGAAGCTATTGTAACGAAAAATTGAAAATATGAAAAAAATTGACTTACTAATAATCCATTATGATCAACTCTTGAATTCTGGATCTATTAGCAGCATATTTTGGTAAGCTCATGTTAACCACAATAGCAAGCATATCTTAAAGGAAGGAAAAAACATAACCAATAAGTTGGTTAATTGTATAATTAATCAAAGATATTAATTATTGAATTTTATTATACCGAATTCTGATCCTTCGGATTGATGCTCAATGTCGTTGAACATTATAAGATCCAATCGTGTTGGTGATGGCAATAAACTTTCAGGTGGATCGACTTTCTCTATTGATTTAACGGTGGTGTCTTTATCAATTATTCAAGTAAATCTATTGATTGAAATTTCATATGCAGTGTTTGATTCTTTAACAGCTGTGACTGATATCAAGTGTGTATGAAAAGGAAACAACGTTTCTGCATAATGTGTTATATCAACACCAAATATAATGCACTGAACCTGTGTTTCCTATGAGATGAGATAAAATTGATATATCAGTTCACAATATTCTGGGTAATATTCATAAAATTCAATAGAACAACAAAAGGAAAATTATCTTGAAGAACAAAAGATTTGATACCAATATTAATATATTAAAAATGACAAGAATCTGTCAACGATGATATATAACACTTTGCAAGAGTATTTAGTTCAAGCAGGTGGGATGTAAAGTATTATGCAATATTGTAGCATATTTTTTGAAATAAAATTTGAGTTTGAAAAAAGCAATGTTATACCTT
>JBCEWC010011327.1:0-16793 GCA_038996855.1 Solanum aculeatissimum | reverse complement strand
AATTTTTTGGTCAAATTAAATAGAAACAATTAATTAAAATGGAAATAATATTTAGTTTGGTTAGTATGGACCCATAATTTTTTTTTGTGTTGGTTTATGCAACACAAATAGTTTTTTTATATATATTTTTTTTAAAAATTAAGTTACAAATTATTGCAACTTATAGTATATTTTATGTTAAGCTTAAAAAATTTTGAGTTCAATTGAATTTTTAGTCAAGTAATTAATTGTTGTAAATGAGTCTCACTGTTGTTGATATGTAAAATGAAAGAAAATTGCATTGCTACGCTCCAGCCACCAGACCAATTAGCCAAATTTGATATAATTGAATCATGCAGAGTATATGTTTGATTTCGTCTTGAGAGGCAAAAATAAAGACCCATAAATAATTTATTTTGTCTCGATTTATGCAACACAAATTTTTCATATATTTTTTAAAAAAATTTCCACATTTATTGGTATGTAAAATGGAAGAAAATAAAAATGTTGTTGTTGGGATTCAAACCCACAACGTCAAGCATGCACTGCTAGGGGCAAAAATGAAGAACTCATAAATATTTTTTTTTTGTTTTGATTTATGCGACACAAATTTTTATATATATTTTAAAAAATTTAAGTTACAAATTATTGCAACTTATAGTATATTTAATGTTAATCTTAAAAAAATTGACATCAATTGAATTTTTGATTAAGTAATTAATTGTTGTAAATGAGCCCACTATTGTTGATATGTAAAAATAAAAGAAAATGAAAATGTTGTTGCTTGGATTCAAACCCAGGACGCCCAACATCCGTTGCTAGGCTCTAGGCAGCAGACCAAACAGTCAATGTTGGTATTTCTGGACCATGTAGAGTATATGTTGATATTCTCTTGAGGGACAAAAATGAAGGAAAATAAAAATGTTGCTGCCTAGGTTCAAACTCGCGAAGCTTGACATACAAAATCACACTTCAACCACCAAGCCAAGCTACTGCGTTTAATGCAAGTGGAACACGCATCAGTTTTCTACTAATTTCATGGTAAAGCAAACTCCCTCTTATATATATTAGACTATATGATTTATGAGTTTAAAATTTATGCATTGACGATATAAAAAATATTTATCGAATTCACTTAAAAGGTAATTATATGTAACTCTACTTTACAAGCATCAATTGGTAAATAATGTAGTATATATGATAAGCAATCTTCTTTAATAAGTTAAAAATAATTACCATTTTAGAAATTTCAACACTAAAATTGATACATGTTTTTATCTATATCATTAATATAAAGAAGTATTCTTTTATATTACCGTTCTTTTTAAAAAGTATCTAATAAATATGAATAACTTAATAAATCATAATTTATATTTTTTTTTAGGTAAATGTAGAGTACAATTTCTTATATTAATCTGATACAACATGTTAAACTTTACTAAAGACATAAAAAATTATTTACACCATCATGGATATACTCTCTCTCGATCCGTATAGTTTATTACTTATTTCCTTCATTCATCTTTACTTGTCCAGTAGTAAATGATATAGGTAGTTTTATCAAATCACCCTTTGAATATAATAAATACGATGTTTTGAAAAATGTAATAGAAAAATGATTATAATTAATAATAAGAATAAATTAGGAATTAAGTGTAAAATTATTTCTTGATTCCATAAAGTAGACAAGTATTGTTGACATCCCAAAATAATATAGAATACAAGTAAAGATGAACCGAGGGAGTGATAGCTTTCGTTCATTGTGTGTGGGGTAGGGGGTTTGAATACAAAGAAGTTGTCACCATTTTGGTATTTAATAAAATCATATACTTTCTTTTTTTGAAATAATAAAGGTTGACTTTTTCTTTGTTGACAAAGTGCTAGTATTATTTGGGACTGAATCTATTTGGCCAGTGAACAACCTATATGGCCATATACTCTTTTAAGGCTTTATATATTTTCCTCACCCTTTTTATGGTCTTTGCTATCTTCATCATAACTTGCCAACACCACTTTTCTGAATAAGCTAAAGGTCATTTATACTTTTTCACCTTACAAAAGGTATATATGAACAATCCAACTAGGATAAAAATGATATGTATGCTCAATTTAGCTTATGATAGAGGTTGAAACACCAAGAACTATCCTTTAATTGTTTTCCTCCTCTTCCATGTTTTGTATTCTATTGATCAGAAGCATCCAACAGCACCACACTTGTTGTTGGTGACTCAATACCGTGTGCAAAGAGTTTTTTTGGATTGGTTGTTTGTTTTATTGAGGGGAATGAATATTAGTGAAATAGGGCAGGGAAAAGAAAAGAAGTCCAACTCTTCTTCTAATTTACTTAAGAAGTTGGAGAAATATCTATCAATGAAGAAAGTAAGTGGAGTAATTTTGTCCAAGAGTAAATCATGGAATGGGAGAAGCACAACCACAATAGCTCCAGAAGGGTGTTTTTGGGTTTATGTTGGGCCAAATAAAGAGAGGTTTGTGATTAAGACTAAGTATGCAAACCATCCTTTATTCAAGATGTTGCTTGAAGATGCTGAAAAAGAGTATGGTTATAGTTATAGCCAAGGCCCAATTTTGTTGCCTTGTGATGTTGATATGTTCTATAAAGTGTTGGCTGAAATGGTCAATAACAATGAGATTGATGATTCATCAGTAGTGTGTGGATCATGCAGTCCACTATTTAGTCCTAGTAGACGTTTGGGTAATAGCCAAATGACCAAGGGTTATGGTTCTTATAAGAGTCTCACTCCACCAAGATTGTTCAAACGCCTCAACTCTCTCAATTGCGCGTGACAAGTATGAGAATAGAGGCATTTGCAAAGGATCTTTATTGTCGATGAATGAAGCGGGCGAAAACTATATAATATTGTCGTGGTACATGCAAGCTGACACGACTGATGTGAGTATCATAAAAGGAAAAGAGTATGTCAATAGCATATTTACCTAATTAGAAGTTGATTTTTTTTTAAAAGTTATGTTTATATTTCTCTTAAAGGTATGTGGAGTTTGTAGAATGCACTTATAGTTATACACATAGGTGTGTATGGTTAGTTGAATCCGCTTCGTCTAAATATTTTATACAATACTATTAAAAAAAAGTAAATTAATTACCAATATCTGCTCTTAAGACATTTTGATATATATGTATAAAGATGCTTATATGCAGAAAATTACCTGTGGCTTGTGAGTCTGAAAATATATACATGTTTTGCAACAAATAATAAAAGTATGGCTTTTTTTCCTATATCACAAGTATTGTTTTTTTCCTTCACCAGCATGTCAAAATTTTCTTGTTTTATTTATTTTCATAATAAATTGTATAAAGATTTTTTTTCCTTAGACAGCCACTGTTCATTCAAATTCAATATTAGTTCACAAATTTGGGTGGGCATTCGAACTCATGTTTAGATTGAATATGCAAATTTGGGTTTGGATTTTCTAATTTTTAACTCAAGAAACTACAATTCAAATCCAATCCAAAAAAAATAATGAGATCAAGGGGTGTGTTTGGTACGGAGGAAAATATTTTTTAATTTTCTCATGATTGGCTTAAATTCTTTAGAAAATATTTTTCAAATCAACACATTTTTCTCAAATTTAAGGAAAATGATTTCCTTCCAAAAATTAAAGAAAACATATTTCAAAACTCTTATTCATTTTCAAATTGATTTTTTTATCCCATCCATACCACGATCCCCCTCTTAAAAAAAATTTTATTTTAAAAATAAAATAAGATTAAAAATTTATTTTTGAAAATTTTATTTTTTTCCGTTCCTATGCCAACCCACCCAATTCCCCCTCCGCCCACCATACAAAAAAAAATTAAAATTTATTTTTACAAAAACTTCAAACTTTAAAAATTTTAATTTTTTACCTCACCCCTACCCACCATACAAAAAAAATTATAGATTTACTTTTACAAAAAATTCAAAATTTGAAACTTTTAACTTTTTTAATTCAACAACACCCACACACACACACAATTTTTTTTTAAAATAATTCAAATTTTGAAAATTTTAATTTTTTACTCCACGCCGCCCTCTATCCCACCCTCCAAAAAAGAATTTAAATATTTATTTTTAAAAAAATATTTCAAATTATGAAAATATTTTCATGTAAAAAATTATTTTTCTAAAAGATGTTTTCTACTCTAGCTAAAATTAGAAAAAAATTTCTAAAAAATATTTTCATTCATTAACCAAACAATAGAAAATATTTTCCACTCACCAACCAAACATAAAAAAATGAGTAGGAAAACATTTTCCATGGAAAATATTAAAACACAAAAGAATATGGAATATTAATGTTTTACAGTTTTACTTAATAAAATCGTATATTATTGTTGGGCCTTTATGAGTTTGAAGCTGAATCCAAAAAATTTTGAGTTTTAACAAATACCATAATTTATTGAGATTTGAATAAATTATTTTTACATTTTAAGTGAATTTCTTAATAGCCGGGATTCTCAGGAGAAAAAAAAAAGAGTTTGGTGGAGAACCACTTTGATCTCAATTGAACAATTAGAAACAAGCAAAAGAGCATGATGCCAAAGATAAATAACAATAGAAAGTTACATAAATTGCACATCACTCCCTCTGTTCTTTGTAAAGACATATAGATGTTGTCTCATTTTGGGGATGAATGAAATAATAATCACACCATAAAGTAAAAAGGCATAATCAATTACACATAAAGTAAGTAAATTTGATGGCAAATGAAAGCTGCAATATGATTGTTTAGATCTCCATAAGTTGTTCAAATGTCTTCATAGCAGAAGCTGGCAATCCAAGAAGCACATTGATGCTTGTCCTCTCTTTACCATGAGAAAGAAACAGAGAAACTTCCTTCTCTGGTAAAGCCACTGGCCCTGATACAATAGGCTCTCCCCATCCGAAATTCGTGGTGTGGAAAGAAAGCCTAGACCAAGTAGTAATAAGAAGAGTAGCAGTTAAAGAAGGCCTAGCTCTTGTTGCTTCAAAATAGTCTATAGTAGATTTCATGTAACTGTCTGTCACCAATTTAACTGCTTCTTGAACCAACTTCACAGCAACAGAAAGTGGATTTTCGACTATCTCTGCAGCGGTGCAGAGTGCATTAGTTAAAACTATTCCGTTTCCAAAATACCCTTGTGGAATTGGGGGATCAAATCTTGATCTTCCATCTACAGCAAAGAGTAGTTTTGTCTTTTGATCAGGCTTCATTTGCAATGCCTGAGTTCGCGCTTTCCAGACGAAAGCTGAAAGGGCTTCAAATGTTGTGCATTTGGTAACACTGCCATCCTCTTTGGCTTTTGCTTTTAGTTGTTCAAGCTTCTCAGGGTCAAAACAGAAGGCCTTGTACAACATTTCTTCTTGGTATAGTTTAGAAGAGTCTGATATATCTTCAATTTCAGCGAACTCGTTATGAGCATATTCAGGTGTTGGTGGATTTCTAGGCTTGAGTATGCTCCTGTCTACGAATGGAGGGACTTTGATAGGTAAACCTCTAGCAGTTTCACCCCAACAATTCACAAACTCCATGGCTGCAATCCCATCAAACATACAATGGTTCACGCACAGACCAAGCACAAATCCCCCACATTTGAACTTTGTCACCTAAATATACAGAATTACGAGTGATCATTTGAGAAATCAACCGAATAAATCACATAAGCATGTAAATTTCTCCTAATAATAAAACAAAGAAGACATAGTACCTGAGCCACCAAGGGAGGAATTTCTAGTATGTTTTTAGCACCAGGGATGTCATAAACAAGTTTTCCAAGTGTAACAGGATCAGGCTTAGTATTATCACCAATATCCTCTATGTTACAATTTGCTTCTGCCTCAACAAAAACTGCCCCTTCTCCACTGCAGTTCACAATAAGCTTCATTTCCTGGCTAATTGTCAATCTCCCTGCAAGTGGATAATAGTGAACAAGAACCTTTGACAAAGCTTCCTTCATCACTTTAGCAGCATTCTCATTCCCCTTTTCTCCTGATTTGAAACAGTAAATTGTACGGACCCGCACGGCGATATTCTGATCAAGATTTGATAGGTAATATAGCCCCTTATCTGTTTCCTCTGCTGGTTTCACCAAACTTGGTTCTCCTTGCTTCACAATGAGCTCAATAGCAACATGGTTTTTACCATTCTCCATTTCTCAACCTTAAAAATCCTGTATTTGAAGGGGGAAAAAAGTTAAAAGGAATTGAAGTGGCATGAAAATAAGATAAAAGTAACAACAAAAACTCAAAAGTACCTAAAAGACAGGAAAATGCAGCTAATTTTGTGTCTTGAAATGTTATACTTGTGAGTTTGGAGATAAATGACTTGGCTATATATATAGCAAATGCATGAGTTGGACTATTGACTATTTGTTGAGTATTGGTTAACAAAGATGTACTATTGAAAATGACAATAGGAGTTGCATTTTTTCAATCACTATTTTAAGCTATTTATACGCAAAGCTGTCTAAATGGTGGAAGAGGAAATTTCAGTACGTTTTTAAAAAAAGGTAAAAAGAGAAGTAAATGGCAATGCTGAACAGAGTTGCTCTGTTACATGTGTCAATGCGAAGCAATAGGTATGAAAAATTGCGCGCATCGATTTTAGTGAGTGACTTCAATAAATACTTTGGTTCGCGCTTATGGTATAAATGAGTTCAACTATTAACAGATGAAGCTTTTCTAAGAGTTTGATGGCTGCGCGCAAGCTAACAGATCATTAATTAAAAAATTACTACACCATGAAGAATGAGTTCCAAGGAAGATGTCATATGGGTGTGGTAGGCTACTGGCCCCAAAACCAAATGTTACCAATTTAGAAAATGTGGCGTAAGGATTTAAGGAAACTTTTGGATAGTTTGGTAGAGTTGGCCTCCAAATTAAGCTGATCATGACTTGGTCTAATATTTTATACTAGTAAAAAGGAACATATTTTCCAATATAGTACCTTTTCTCAATTTGAATCCTCTTTTTCTTTAAAATATGTTCTCATCTACAAAAAGACAAATAAGTAGATTTTAATCAAATCATTTAAGGCAAATATGATTTTCTTGACGTAAGACTATCACAATGTAACATTAAAAAAATTGCTTATAATACAAGGTATAAGAGTTGGGTACTAAAATGGGTGATCAATTTAGGGAAATTTCACAATCCTTTTTTATAAAAACTTGAAATAGATGAAAGTTAACTAAATAAATTACTCTCATTTTAGCATATGGTCAATGTCTTTGATATTTTATACTAGATTGATGTATAGGATATTTAAGAGACATGAGATGTCTCAACTTCAAATTATCGAAAACTAAGTTTTGACAAACTAAAACCAATTTTTTTATCAACTTCAGATTTCCATAATTTAAAATTGATTTAAAGTGAATATTTATAGACCATCTTTACTTGTCCATTATGGAGTATTATTTTGAGATGTCCAACCATACTTATTCATTTTATAATATCAATGAATAATTTATTTGTTTTTACCCTTATTATAATACTAAATTAAAATTTTCAATTATTTTTCCAATATCTAATCAATGGCCAAGCACGTTCCTCCCCTCCAATACTTAATAAATGGAGTATACTCCTTCTCTAATTCCATCACTTTAAAGTTCCCTCAAATTGCGAAAATAAATTAGGATAAAATTAATTTTTTTTTTTAATTTTATTTTTATAATTAATATGATAGTTAAAAGTTTAAATAAATTTTGAAGATTTAAAATTTCTTTTTTTTTAAAAAACTAATTAATATGAATAAAGGACAAAATAATAAAGTTAATCAATTTATTAATAATTTCTTAATTACCATGTAAAATATTATGAGCATATTGTTTTTCAGAAATGGAAAGAGTAACAAAACCAACTTGATAATGTATCCCAAAAGAAAACTTGAAAGTTCCAATATTTTTGGCTCCATAATTTTTTTCAAGGGAAAACATAATAGATGTCTTGTGAATCTAAGGTTATGATTGGATTGGGAAGTTCAGGGAGCTACCATTTTCTTAATTAAATTTAATTACTTTATTCATTTGAATGACTTATATTTAATAAAAATAATTTGATAAATTATTTTTATTATTTAGTTTTTTAAAATTTTTCTATCAAGTCAATAGAAAATAATTATTACTATACTATTGAACAAAGGAAATAATTATTATTTTTTAATTGCATGGAAGACATAATGTAGAAGGAATGGGTTTCAAGAGATCAATGACATTTCCATATTATTACAATATTTATTATTAAAGATTTTGTAGAAACTCATAAGTTCTAAATTTTGTATGTATCTGCATTATGATTTACGAGTGTTTCTTACTTTTAGTATTTGATTTGTGCTCAGACTTTGCCGTTGACAAAATAAATTTGGGTCAATTTCAAATATGTATACAATAAACTAATTAATTTACAACAAATATAATCATATTTTATTTATATAAAAAATAGCCAAACAATGACTATACAATATCACTTGTCAAAAGTCATAGAAAGTATACATTGACTATATAATATAAATTACTTATACACTGAATATACATTATGATAAAGTATACATTGACTATGTATTATAGATTACTTATACATAAGTTATATACTGAAATACACTCAGCGTATATTATACATTGAATATACATGACTATATAACAAATAACTCTTTTTTATTAATTAAAATGACCTAATGATTATTTCATGTAATTATTGTCAGTGCAGCCCCAGTTAGATTCCCTGAAACCTATAAATTGTCAATTGCCTTTGTAGGCAAAACAAACACAGCAATAGCTTGAAGTCAATTGTCAAATTGTTGGTCAGCTATTTATTTCAGTAAATCCCAAATGAGCTATCAGCGTTAAATTTGGATTCGTCAAAATATATCCGACTTTTTTCGATATATTTATTTAATTATCAAATAAAAGATAAACAAACACATTAAACAAAAAATAATATTTTTCTTGACAAGGTTTCGAAGGAGTCGACTTGAAATACGTCCCACCCAACTTGTACATGTACTGAATCGTTATATACTGTAGTATATAACAAAGTCTTGAAAGAAACAGCAAGTTCATCACAGTTTTTCCCCAAAATGGCATGTCAAAACACTTAATTTTGCACAAATGAGGTTAAAAAAATTGTTTTATAGACGACGATTACACAAAGTTTGAACAGGTAAATTTATTGAAACACAACTCAAAGACATGGAAACACCAGGAAAAGACAATAACGGCAATAATCAAGCAAACCCTCCAACCATAAGGAGGTTTTTTAATCTGTTTATTCTGTCATTCACCATATCTAACCTCTGGCAATCTGTAATACTTCTAAATATTAAAGAGTACAAGAAGCTGAAAACCCCTGACTATAAGCAAGAGATGGGGATAAGGAAATCCTAGGACTACATCTAAGATTAGCTAACACAGAAATGTCTATCTTACAACTATCCTATTGAAGCCACCATCTGTATATCTTGCAGCTAACAGTATAACTTCTTGCTTACATGTCTATACAGAGGACAACATGCAAACCAGAACAATTAACAAGCTTGTACTGGTAGCAAATCTTTCAACTTGACTTGTAAATCAAGCATCACTGTCATCACCTTCAGGCTTTTCTGCATCATCAGTGTCACCTTCGGACTTTTCTGCATCATCATCACCTTCAGGCTCTTCTGCTTCATCATCACCTTCAGGTTCATCATCTTCTTCATCTTCACTCATGTTATTTATTACTTCAGTGATTATAGCCTTTACCTCTGCCTTTCTGTGCATCAAATCCAGACCAAAGTGGCTGCCTGCAATGAAGTGCCAGAACAGGGTTCAGAAATGAGAGATTGGTCCAACAGAATTTAGAATACATAGAATGAGCATTTGAAACACACCTAGTTGCCTGAGAATATCAGATAAAGTTGCCTGCATTTAAATAGTGCAAGAAACCTCATCAGTATGAAGCTCAAGCACGTTTTTAAAGAAGAGCCCGAAGCTCAAGCACTTCACCAGATTAAAAATTGTACAACTTATTCAATAGAAAAATAGCAAGACTCACAGTGTTAAAATCCACTTTTTTCAGAATAATTGCTACTACTGCATGTAATTCTTCTTTGCTAGGCTCTGCCTTGGCCTTCTTTACACTTTTCCCTTTTCCTGCTCCAAAAGGTTCAACAGTCAGAGAAGTGGAAGATACACAAAATTAATACGAGAATCTGTTTGGAGCAATAACAGCCATTTTGTCAATCATAGAATACATATGAATATCAGATACTGGATGATCACTGACATTGCCATATGCTCTCTAAATGGCACACTGGAATACTGATTTTGAAAAAGGAGAACCCACAGCATATCCTTGAAATGTTACTCTCACAACAATATCTCAAAAAATAAACCTGAAGAACTTTAGCTTCTCATAACAGAAAAGACTTGAACACGTTATTTTAATATTATCTGAAAAAGAAAAAGTTACACACCTTTTTCAGAAACCTTTGAAGTAGACTTGCTTGATTGTTTCTTGCTTGAAGAATTTTTCTTCACAGATTCAGTTTCTTCTTTTTTACTTTTATTTTCAGCTTTTTCTTTCTTGGATTTAGATGTTGAATCAGCAACAGAAGCACCTTTCTTGGAAGCTGAACTTGAAGGGGTAGATTTTGATGAACTTTTCAAGGACTTAGCAGTGCTTCCCTTTTCTGTGGCCTTAGTCTTCTCTTCTGCTTTATTCCCCGAATCCTTCTTCGCATTCTTCCTTGAATAAATCTTCTCATTAGACTTGTTTTTCTTCGGTTTCTCTTTCAGTTCCTCTTCCTCTTGTTTCTCACCTTTCTCAGAACCACTCTCTTCCTGATCACTTCCTTCTTTAGGAACTTCATCATCATTCTCAGAGTCATCTCCGCTATCTGATGGTTGTTCATCATCAGCTTCTTCTTCCTCAGTTTTTGATGACCGCTTGCGTTTTACCCCGACTTCAGATTTCTGGTGCTTCTGCTTTGAACATGACAAAGAAGTCAGACAAACTTTCAGCATCAGGATTACGACAGGCATTTGCAGATAAGCACCAGAAAAATAGTGATAGAAGATAAAGAATTGTCAAAACCCACTTAACCTAGCTTAACTACCCATATCACAAAAACAGAGAATTGGCACCATGATAGCATCGAGGACAAGGATGGAGCTTTGGAAGCTCCATGAAGGTCATTAACAAGATCTCAATTTAAGGAGTTGCAATTTAATGTTGTTGGACTTCAATGGAAAATGAAGAAATTAATTGTGGATGAAAAGCTCAAGACTGACAGAGATGAACTGTCTAACTAAATGTCACAACTATTTTATGGTTCAGCTTGAAGTTGAAGAGGGGGTGGAATGTGGGCCAAATACCAGTCACTAAATGCCTTAAATATGTGCCTAAATCAGCACAAAAGAGGGGCCAACTTGGCACCCAAGCTAACAAGGAAGGCACCCAAAAATAAGGCACAATCAAGGTACTTTCCTAAATTTTAAACAGTGGAGCTAGGATTCCAAAGTCGAACTTTCCTAATTCTATTCTTATATGTTCTGGAATTGTTTCCTAATTTATCAGGAACAATCTTTAATGTTTTCCTGGGTAGTTAGTACTTATTTCTTTCTTCTTTCTCTAAGAATGCTGGACTAGCTTTTCATTGTTTAGGTTCTTGTTTACTTGTTTCTTTAGAATTACATTGTCTTGGCTACCCTAGGCTATAAATAGGAGTGTCTTCTTTTGTTATTACATTCAAGTTATTGTTTATATAATTAAGATTTTCTTGCACCTTTGAGCGTGGCTACTCTTGAATTTATTCTTCAACCTTCAAGAATCAACTTAAGGTGGTAAGTTAAAATCCGTCAAATGACTCAAATCTTAGTACTTTTAGCTATTCCAAAAGGGTAACAATTCTTGGCTTAATGTGTTCTATATTAAAGGGGGGTTGGGATCCATAATCTATCGCTTGGTATTATTCTCTACCAAAGAAGGATTAGTTTAGGCTATCTATTCTTATTAGGAGTTTATTTTCAAAATTTTGACTTATCTTGAAGTTCTTGATTTATTCTTGAATTGTTTGATATGTTCTTGAATACAAGAAACTCTTTCTTGAATACATCGTATCTTTATTTTCAATTCTTTTTCGTGCCTTGTATCTTTGGAGGTTAACGGTAGATTGGAGGTTTGTAGATATACTTTGGAAGCCAAAGGGTTAAGACTGAGCAAGACCAAGATAGAATACTTGGAGTGCAAATTTAATGTTGTGAAGGATGAAGCAGACATTGAAGTGAGGCTTGCAAATCAATCTATTCCCAAGAGAGATAACTTTAAATATCTTGGGTCCATCATCCAGATTAGTGGCGATAAGGGTGATGATATCACACATCGTATTGGAGCAGCATGGACGAAATTGAGGCTTGCCTCTGGAATATTGTGTCATAAAAAGATACCACCTAAACTTAAAGGTAAGTTTTACATAATTGTGGTTAGACCGTCCTTGCTATATGGGGTGGAGAGCTAGCCAATCAAAAACTCACATGTTCAAAAGATGCAGGTCACGGAGATGAAGATGTTAAGATGCATGTGTGGACATACCAGGGAGGATAAAATTAGGAATGAGATCACTCAAGGGAAGTTAGGGGTGGCCACTGTGGCAGACAAAATGAGAGAAGCGAGAGTCTGATGGTTTGGGCATGTACAAAGAAGAAGTGTGGATGCTCCTATCAGGGGGTACGAGAGATTGAATTTATAAGTTACACAAAGGGGAAGAGGTCGACCAAAAAAGTATTGGAGTGAGGTGATTAGACAGGATTTGGCAAAATTTCATTTCACCAAGGACATGACCTTAGATAGAAAGGAATCGAGGTCACGTAATAGGGTAAAAGGTTAGGCGGCTAGTAGAGGTAGGATGATTGTCTGGCCTTGCGATATAGTAGGTTAGTACGATTAGTTGTGTCTTTATAACTGTGTGTTGTCATTGTTTGTCTTACACTTGTTACTTTTATTGTGTATATATACTATCATTTGCTTTCCACTTTAGTCGTTTTTCCGTGTTCCTTTTTTCATATCTAGTATCTTCTGCTTATGGAGCTTGATAGTTTTAAGGCGAGGATCTTCCGGAAATAGCTTTTCTATCTCTATGAGGTAGTGATAAAGTCTACATACATTTTACCCTCTCCGAACCCCACTAGTGGGATCCCACTGGGTATGTTGTTATTGTTGTATATCTTTTTTTTAGCTTCAGCATATTGCTTTAAGGTTCCTTATTATTTATTGTTTTGTAGTTCTTGGATCCATAATGCGATTCTTGTCACACCAAATCCTACTTGACAAGTTAAATCATTTCTCTAGTAATGAAGCTTTTAAACGGGAAACACAAGATAGACAAACCAAAAAATAAAAAGGAAAGAGAGGACACACATGCCAGTGTTATCAAAGGCTCACTTATAGCTAGTACTTGTCAATTCTGGTATCTATTAAAATCGTCAATAAAAACTACAACATAAAAATGCTTCTTAATTGAACTTTTGGGTGGCACTAGTAAGCATGATCCTTAAAAAATATCATGCTTAATTTCTATTCTTTATCAAAAAACATCTAGGTTCATTTAAATTATTACTTGTTTGATGCTCACAGAAATTAAATGCAGAACCAGCAACACAAGTTCTAGTTACTCAAACATTGTCATTATTTTATTGCCTTAAATAGAGAAGGATGCGACAGAGAGTTAACCTTGAGTGACTTATCTGAGGAACCTGCACTTTTGCTAGCTGAGCCCTTTCTCTTTTGCTTCTTACCCATCTAAGATCAAAAAGAACACGGGTTACAACTTCATAATAATAGACAAATGGTAAAAGACAAAAGGTTACTCCTCAAAACTCAAGCCATCAAGCACAGAAAGAAGCTTAGTAAATGTAACTACATACCTGTTCCTTATCAGCAAGCAAGGAATCTGTTGTAGGATGAGGAGATTCCAGGAATTCTAATAATTTCACTGAGAGCTCATCCTGAGAATTGATACAAGTAGCATGACTGATCAGGAAAAAATAGTTAAGAAATACTAGCTGAAGTGGATCACACAGCCAACAAAAGCACCCATTTGCAGAACATACCTTCTTTGCAGAAGTTCTGCTCACTGGAATGTTGAGGACATCACAAAAATCCAGCAGCTTTTCCTTAACACACTTGTCCAACTTCTCTTTGGTTTTTCGCCTTTGTTTTTCCTGTTTGACAAATAAAGTGGAAAAAAGATAATCTGATTACACATTCAGTTAAGGGATTACTCAGGAACTAAATTAAAACCATTTACACATGTAAATAGAAAAAGAAAGTGCAAGGACAAGTGGAACAGAATACAATGGAGATAGAAGCAAGATACCTCATTTTCAACCCAAACAAATCCTGAAAACTGTCCTATGTTTTTCTTCAAACTATGTACCTGAAAAGGCGAAATGTCAAAGATCTCATCAAAGCCCTACAACATTATAAGTGACACCAAGTCATATACACACCACCCTCCGCCCGTCACACATATTCAAAAGAAGCAAATGCACGGCTGAAGCTGCAAAACCAAGAGAAAGCATCTCAAGTTTTAAGGTTTAAGAGTTTGCAAGTAAGAAGATAATGATCACCTTCGATTTCTTGCCATAAAGAATGTTGTGAAGTATTTGCAGGTTGTCATCGGGTTTTCTCTTGGATAGTTTATAAGCCACTGAAAAATTCAAAAAATAGGAGGTGTCAAGCGACAGGAATAGTATTAAATAAATCTTAGCATCAGAATCATAACAGATAGCAGCCTTTTGATAAGATTTACAATTTATGCAAGTGAACACTGCCTCACTTGAACATGGTTCTTCATGGTCACTGTGATTTTCTATTTATGCAATTAATATGGCACTCTTTCCATATTGAATGTTCTTAAGTGCTTGACAATATTCTTTTTTACACAACTTCCATATTTTTCCCCATTATTTACTGATGTAATATGTAGGTCAAATCAAAATCTTAAGCACCATGTCAAATTAAACAAGAGTATATCTGCCAAATTACAACCTCAATGATATTCACTAAGTAATGCGAAACACGGAAAAAGAATTTTTCCTTGTCTTACAGGGATCCACTTGATTTAACTTATCATTAAACCATAAACAGAGCCTAATCAAAGAAGAGGGAAAACAAGAGCAGTAGCGAAATCATACCATTTGGTATATCCTTCAGCTGAGTACCACTACCCTGCATTTAAAACACACTAATTCATAAGAGGAAATTCATATCATAAGTATTATCATAAATTAAACATTTTGCAGTGTCATTTGATATCTAGTTGGAACCTAAAAGCTAAGAAGTGACTGAAGAAACATTGATCTCAGTGAAAAATGAAAAATTGGAACATCCAGAATGATACCTTCCTAATTGACAACGGCTTAGGCGTGGAACTTCTAGCCTTTGAAGGCACAGAGTAGCGCTCCACAGTTTTCCTTTCCCTAGTCGGCCTTGAGATTGGTGTCACGGGCTCTTCCGCGCTCTCACCTTCGCTTTTGCCCTTCTTGACTGGTTCTTCTTCTTCTTTTTCCTCCTCTGCTTGGTCAACTTCCTCTGCTTCAGCTGTCACTTTCTCTTGTTCTTGTCCTTGTACGGAAGATTCCTTGTCCTTATCCTTCGCTTCTTGCTTCTCGATCACCTCTTCTGGTTTCTTGTCGTCTAGGGTTTCTTTCTCGGACGCCATAGAAGAAGAATTCTACTACTCCACAGCAGCAAAAGGAGTGACAAAACCCTAGGTGGAGATTTTGGTTTGCAGATCTAGAATTGAAATGTTAAGGCGGGCGCCATTTGGAATTGGAGAAGCTAAAAATACAATTTGGAAGCTCCAAATTTTCTAAAATATTGGAAATTCCCGGTTATGAAACGGCAATTCCCCGCCTAGCCCTTTTGCTTTCGGGCCCAAGGGAATAATTTTATTTATATTAGCTTTAACTTATTAATTATTAAATTAATAAAATATTTATTTTTTATTTTCAATTAATTCATTAGCAATTTCAAATTTGAGTGGTTGTATAACTAATTTTATATGAATCAACTCTATATATATCTATATCTATATATATAATAAAGGAGAAAAGTTTGCATGTTGTTAAGCCAAGTGGCAAGCTTTGAAAAAGCCACTCGGCAATTTTAAGATAAAGCTAATTTATTTTATAGTAAAAAAAAAAATATTTTGAATTTAAAAATATTAGACTTTCAGAAAAAAAAATCAATATAACTTAAAAATAGAAACTCATGGTTAAAGAGTTTTAAATGAACTCTTACTATTCATAAACTTATCCTTTCAAAAATAATAATAATAATGGTGGTGGTAGCAAACCACGGTTACTACAAGACTTTTAGAAGAAAAAAAATTCACTCAATTAATATTTAATTTAATTATTATTATTAATAATAATAATTTACTAAAAAAGATAGAAATTCAAATCAAATTTAATCCTTATCTAATCTTTTGAATTCAAAAATAAATTTTTAAATTTTAACACATGTGGTAAAATATTTAAAATTAAATGAATATTTGACCTCTTATATATAGCCTTTTAAATTTTTAATAACATATAAAATATTGTTAAGATTTTCACCTCTCTCTCTTTATAATCATTAACTCTATTCATTTTTATCAAAATTTCAATATAAATGTTTAGTAATAAGAACTATAGATTTATTTTTATCAAATTTTAACTCTTATTTTCTATTTCAGGCAGTTTTGATTTGATGAATAATGTTAATACTATTTTGCACATGTCATCAAGAACGAAAGGTAAGAATATAGTTCTAACTCTTGAAAATTATTTACAA
>JBCEWC010011325.1:0-16796 GCA_038996855.1 Solanum aculeatissimum | reverse complement strand
TGGAAGCATTTTTCCTTTTTACAACATAGTCAACTAACAAGCTTCACCCAATATGTATGTCATGCCTTCACACCAAAAATAATCAAGTATCACCTAAGTTGTAATAGTGCGAGGAGTGGAAGTCAATATAACACCCATGGATATTTATGGCATTCTAGGTACCGTGGATGTCCCATCTACCCCATTCATTGAGCTGTAGATCTGGCGTCTATATCAGGCCACTATACATACCCTGACAAACCCTAACTCCACAATCAAGTGGATATGCCATGGATACAAAAGATACCACCAAGCATTTCCCTTTGCCCATGTGAATAGGGATGCTAGGTATGGGTAAAGATAATCATGCATGTTATCTTCCCGGGCTTGCACTTCATGGATATCACCATGGAAAGGGATTTCTTGGTCTATGCCTTAATGATAAGAACTGTGGTTAATAATGGGGCGGTCTATAAGTCTTCAATGAGAAAGGACCTTGTTAACTGAGGCTGGAGGTATGCTTTTGGTGGTATTATTACTAAGCTGTGCAGACATGAAGGTGTGCCAGAGGAGCCCCTGGATTACTTCTCGTAGATTGAGACCCAACCCTACTGTTTTACTAACATTAAGGGTCTAGATTTATTTATGAGGCCGGTCTTGACCACGCAAGAGCAGGCATATTGAGATGAGCTTATCATGGCACGGATGTACGGGCTAGATATGCTAGTCACAAGATTAGTGACTGACCTTCTATTCCTATTGAGCTTACCTAAGTGGATGCCGAGTACCCTCTAAATGACCATGGCAATGTTGTGTTTTGTATCAGGCCTCAATTTTTCGAGACCATGAAGGATGATATGCCCACAAACCCAGAGGATGCTACAGTGACTTCTGATATGGATGAGGATAAGTCAGAGATGGACGAGCTACCCTTGAATTTGTATGGAGCTCCAATACTTCCACCGCCCGACATGGAGGAGTGAGCACATGGCATCCATTCCACAGGTTTCACATAGTCAAGAACTGAGGGCAGTGCTTTGTTTAAGTGTGGGGTGATAGTCATTACTACTTTTATGCTTTATTTTATGTTTATTCTGGCCATGTAAAATTCAGACAATGCTTCTATTTTATTATTGCTATGTTTAGTCTAGACAATGCTCTTATTTCTATTTGAGTTGTAATTAATTACATAGTATATTTTTTTGTGAATATTAATTGTTAGTAGTAATGTGAATGTTTGCATGGTTGAATGTTGGTGAATGTATTGCATTGTGGATGTCCTATGTTAGTAGTCCTAGTTAAGTGATGGGTCTCTATGATGGATGGATATGACCGTCCTAAGGGCATTTATCAAGTGTGAGTCTCATGTAGAGTGCCGATAGGAGCTAAAGTGCAATATTGCATAGTGAACTAAAGAAAATTGGAAAATTTGAATGACCCATGTTTTAATTTTATATCTTATGAATTCATGCTTAATATTTAATTCTTGGGAATGATGTTATGGCTATTCTATTATTACAACTTTGATGAAATCATACCATGTGAGTGTGAGCTTGATTGTGAGTTCATGTTGCAATAATTGCTAGAACTTTCCCAGGTGGACTAAACTAGATAGGAATAAGACTAGGAGGATAGGATCTTGGTATTTCTTTGGTAGCCTATTGTAGAGCATCTTTTTGACCTACCATAACATATTCATCCCTAGTTAGCCCTGTTGAGCCTTAGCCTTTTTCTTTGGATAACCATATTTTAAGCCTAATCCCTTTTTGTTCTTAAACCGTGTTGTTGATCCCAAAATCCTAAGTGCTTTAGTAAAAAAAGATGAAAGAAGTAAGCTTGAAAAGGTACCTCTAGGATAGAACTTGGTAGAAAAGGAAAACAAATTTTTGAAAAGATAGGAACCCAAAATAGTAATGGTCCACGACAAGTCTGTGTCGTTGACCTATCGCAATTTAGGTCAATCCCTTATAAAAAAAATAAAAATAGGCATTATAAAAATAGTGTGAAGACATACTAGGGTAGAGGTGTGAAGTTGAAAATAAGAGGTGGTGTATAAGACAAGGAAAAGAGTGATAAAAATAAAAGTAGTTGAGGCTAAAACGTTTGGGAGCGGAGACACTATATCATACCCTGAGAATCACTACCCATCCATCTTCATCCTACCTTACAACCAAATAAAAGATCTATGTGATCGTTTGAGTTGGATTCTTATCCTAGTGAAGACTCACATTAAGGGCAAGCCTATGAGAATTAGAAGCAACATGAGATATATGTTGGGAGAGCGAGAGTTGCAATTGTACCCATCAAAATCTTTCATTCATTTTTCTCATGAGTGTGTAGACTTGGGTAATTCTTCTTGTGAGGGCACACGATTGTTGAAGGGTTGATAACTAGAGTAACTCAAAATAAAAACTCTACAAGAATTCACATATATCATGGTTACAAAGTTTGATGCGGTGTCATATGACTTTTCAATCAGATCAGGATGTGTTTGAGCAAGCCTATGTGTAATATGTATCCTTTATTCACTACCTAGTGGTCGCATGCATGTCTTAATTTATTTGAGGGAGAACAAAGCTCTAAGTGTAGGGTTGTGATCTTAGGCTTATTTATACACCCAATTAACCAAACTTTCCCATGTCCAGAGCCTAGTTAGAGGATAAATTCAAAGAGCTTAGGTACTTTTAGTGTAATTTTCCTTATGTTGCAAATTGTTGGTTAAGAGTGCTTTTTGGTTGTGTTTTTCAGCTTTTTCAGCAGATATGCATGACCGGGGTCATAGCCGAAGAAAAAGGAACGATGCAATTGTACAATGGAGCACTAAAATTCAGCCAATCCAGAAAAAGGTAGATGTCTGTGACGTGGACCAATATAGCAGGTTGACTGATTTGAAAAGGAAGACAAAAAGGCACAAAACACAGAGGGAAGCACAAGAGGAAATCTTGGCCAATAAGCAATAAATGCAAGAAGGCATATCGGGAAGACAAGTCTGCGTCGTCGACTAGGAAGATGCAAGTGAAAAATAAAAAAAATAGTGTTTTTAGGTTTAAATACAGTTTTTAGACATTAGTTTCATTATCTATTATTGTTGGGAACGTGGAGAGTCGACAAAAAATGATATTCTATGGCTAATTTGATTAGCTTTTCTCTTTTCAATCCATTCTTGAATGTTTCTTAGACAATTGTTGTGTTTGAGACAGACAATGAGTGCCTAAGTTTCCATATTCTTGGATTGTAGCCATAGACTATTTTCTAAATTCCAATTATTACAGTTTATGAATGAGTTTTTGCATAATTACTGTTATATTTCTTTTACCTATGTTTCATAGTCTTGCCAACCGTGGAACACATTTGTTGTCTACTCTGGATTAGAAAGATGTTAGGGTAGATAGAACACAGGGTATAGGGAGCTTGTTTGTCTGGAGAATGGATGATTCGTGTATGAGAGATTGTGACACCTACCCATACACCTCGCTTGGTTTAAATATAGGATGATAATTTTAATGCATTATAAAATGATCATGCCTATCCCCGCTCAACGATGCAGTTAGGTTGTCAATAAGAATAGGCTAGGTAGAGGCATGAAACCCTGCTTGGTAAATTAAACCTTGTGAATCAACAATTAGAAAACATAGGAATAACCATTATTAAGAGGATCTAGAGCATAAGTTGAGACGGTTATGATTCTAGAATCTAGCTTAAATTGATAAATACCTAGCAATTAATTGATATTAGTTTAGTTTTAATTATTTTTGTAGATGTAATTAGCCATCATTTTCCTTGAAATAACACACATTGTATAATCATCTTTTGTTGATAACTGAGAGCACATTGAAGTCCTTTGGGTTCAATATCCCAACTCTTTTAGAGATATTATATTACTTGGTTGATCATGTACACTTTCTTGTGATAGGGAAGCAACAATCATTTTTGATTTTATTTGTGAAAATTACTATTTTACACCTTTGTAAGTTGTTTTAGACCTATTTTGAACCATCTGTGTTGTTGGAACTGAGGACTCGTGTTTTAAAAGTGAAAAATGTGAGTTTTAGCATTTTTGAAAGCTAAAGTTATTGAAAAAGTATATTTTTGTACCATTTGGAATTTTGAATGTTGGTATAGAAACCCATCAATTCCATTAGTTCTAGAACATCAAATTTGGTCTAGGAGAAGTGACAGCATCAAATTTGGAGTCCATATGTGGATTTTAGGTTGAAAGTTGTATAAATGAGTTAAAAAACAGACTAAGTTTAACTTTGGTCAACATTAAGAGTTCAGAAGCTCTAATAAAAATTCTGACAATTTTAGTGGTTCCGGATGGTATAACTAGCCTTGAAATGGTATCATCATAATTTTATGGTTTCCGAGGGAAGTTTGAGAATTTTGAGTTTTAACTAGTTTCTTTGAATTTTATCAAGTTTTGGGCTAAGGAGGCCTCAAATTCAAATTTTGATGATTCCATTATGTCCAAAATGTCATTTCTGGTAGGATTAAATATCTGGTTTGTGTATATCAGGTTCCGAGGGATCATTCCAAGTTTTGGATGTATCTAATTTTGCTGAATCTGATGCATCACATTTCTTCTCTGCATTCACGAAATAGGGCTCCCTATTCGCAGAGTCTTGATGTTAGTAACCTTCATGTTCGTTGAACCTTACCCACATTCGCGGTGTTGTTGGGTCAGTTGAGCTCTGCGTTCGGGGAGTATAATTTCACTGAAACAATTTTAATGATTTAAAGTAACAGGTTTCACCATTTTTAATATTACAAGTTCGGTTTTTGAGAAATTCTTTAAAGATTTTCAAGGAAAAACCTTTGGGTAAGTGTTTCTGCCATTTCGTTTATCTTAATTTTGTCTTGAAACTCATGGTTTTGAACATCAAAAATTGAATTTTTCATAGTCTAAGTTTGAAAACTTAAAATGATGATTTCTCATTCGAATTGAGCTGAATTTCAGTGGAATTTTCACCCACAAGTTTCTTTTCTCATGTAGAATCATAATTTTCAATTTATTTTTAGATTCGTGAACTTCAAAAATTAATTCTAATTTTGACCATTTTACTCAGGATCCAATTCATTGCAATATGAGTATGATAATTCATCTTTTGATGCGTATTATCTATTCTTGATAGTGGTTGGTTTATTCGAGCTCATTTTTGAAACTTTGAGTGTTTGAAAGCCTGGTTCGAGTGAGGTTTCAGCATCGAGGTAGGTTCGGCTAACATTTTTGGGGCTGGTTTGTAGTTATTGGATTTGTTTATGTGATAATTGTATGAATTGGACCGTTTCATGATAATTGAATTGGTGTGATGGTGTTTTAGCAAAAATGTGGTATAGATTGTATTGGAACTTGGAGTGAATTGTGAATTTGGTTGATAAAATTAAATTGAATCCTTGATATTCGAGATATTTATGTATGTTATTGTTGTAAAATGAGGCTTGTGAAACCATTTGACAAATATTGTATTATTGGTTGGTATTCAAGTTATTTTCTGAGAATTTATGGCATACTTTGGGACTTATGAAGTCCGGTATTACTGGTATAATTGACTATTGGTGATAGTATGGTAATTTGAGATATATTGAGGACTAATAGTTCTGGTTGTGACACTTGAAATTTCTTTCTGGTGCTACGATATTTAATTATCAATTATTTTATTATATTCCTATCATTTACATTGAATTGTGGGATTTTCATGTATTCATTTCCATGTTACATTGGTAACACTAGATGTTGGACTTTTTAGGCAGAAAATGATGCATCTTTTTAAACCCCTTGACCATGGGCTGGTGGCAAGGTTGAGATATTGTGACACTTCTTGACACACTTCTTGACCACGGCCAAGTAGCAAGGTTGAGATATTGTGATACCCTTAACCATGCGCAGGTGGAAAAGTTTAGATTTTGTATATGGTCTAATGAGACCCCCATGGGTTTTACCTGATAGCCTTAGCTCGATAGATGTGTATGATAGGTTGTGCAACAGTCTTAATTCCACCCTACACATTACATTCATTTTATTTGCATTGCATCAATATTTGAACCTGCTATTTTTGTATATCCTTATATATACACATATACATACATACATATATATACATACATACATATATACATATATATACATACATACATACATTATATATACACACATACATATATATATATATACATATATTGTACTAACCTCTTCATTATCGGTGGAAGGATTTTTAGTTATTACATGCTTATCCAATTCTTGACCTAGTCGGGTGAACCTACTAGGTATACTTCTGTGTACTCACTCCTCCTATGTTTTCTCCCTGCAGAACGAGCACAGGGATCCCCTCGTCGTAGTTGATTTCACTCAGATGGAGTTCTCCTATCTTTTCCAAATCACAGCGGTGAGGCTTAGACATCGAGTCACCAATGTACTATTGAGACTTTTCTAGTTGTTTTTTGGATCACACTTGTATTTCATTCATTAGAAAACCTTGTATTTACTCTTTTGTACTATTTAGAAGCTCTTGCACTCATGACTCCAAATTTTGGGATTTTATTCTTGGTATTGTGGTTATTCCATTTTAGTCTTTCCTCCTTTAGTTGCAATCCAGTTTTGGGTCATGATAAGTTTTGTATCAGAGCTCTACGTTCGTTGTACTTGTGAGTCAAGAGCAGGGTGTCCAGTAGAGTCTCATGGATCGATATATAGACATGCATACCCATCTTCTGGAGGCTACAACTTCACTTGTACTAGCAGGTGGTACTTTTCAGAGTGTGGTGGACCATGCTCATATATTTGAGCGTATCAAGCATAATCATCATGGTGGTGGAAAGAGATTCTACAAACATTGTCTGTTTAGTGGACACCTACCACAAGGTAGAGAGTTTTAATGACAGGGTCACCAGGGTAGAGAAGTATATACAGCTATTCTAGCCGTTGTAAGTGTTGATAAATCTAAGCCTATTAAGATAGGCTGCAATAACTCTTCGGGTACAGCTAGGCGTGGTGGTTTCTCGGGGTAGTCATCTCAGGGATAGGATCCCAGGGCTTGTTATGTTTATGATGAGGTTGGGCACTTGGCCAAACGTTGTTCTCATTGTGCACCTCTTGCTCAATCATCAAGGACCCAACCAACCTATCCTACCTCAACATCAGCAACGAGGGATACTTCTCAGGGCATGAAGGGTGGTACTAGAGGAGTTAGAGGTAGTGTGAGGGGTGGAGCTTGTGGAGGCCCACAACCTGGTGGAGGACACAGGGTAGTTATGTAGTTCCAGACCAGGCTGAGGCAGAGGCTTCCAATGCTGTTATCAGAAGTATGGTTCTGGTATACCACCATTCCGCTTTAGTTTTGTTTGACCTAGGCTCTACTTATTCATATGTATCAACTTATTTTTCCATGGACCTTGGTATTATGTGTGAGACCCTTACCGAGCCTATATGTGTGTCCACCCTAGTAGGTGAGTCTTTATTGTCAAGTTGAGTGTATCGAGGTTGTATTGTTACCTTCTCGGGGAGGGAGACTATTGTTGATTTGATATTATTTGATGTGGTTGATTTCAATGTGATGTTGGGTATGGACTGGTTATCACCTTATTATGCCATTCTTAATTTCCATGCAAAGACTGTGACTTTATCTTATCCTGGTTTTCCCCAGTTAGTGTGGATTGGTGCATCTAGGTCTTATCCTAAGGGGGTGATCTCCTATATGCATGCTTGTAGGTTGATGGATAAGGGGTATTTATCGTATTTGGCTTATGTTCGGGCTTGTTCTCAAAAGTTATCATCGTTGGAGACCACCAGATTGTGAGGGAGTTTATGGATCTACATTGGATAGATTTGCCAAGCATTCCTCTAGATCATGACATTGATTTTGCTATTGACGTGAAGCCGGGCACTAAGCCCATTTCTATTGCCCCCTACTGGAAGGTTTAAATTGAGTTGGAGGAGCTAAAGGAGCAATTGGCGGATGTGTTGAAAAAGGGGTTTATTCGTCTAAGTGTACCCCTTTAGGGTGTTCCTATTTTATTCATGAAAAA
This sequence comes from Solanum aculeatissimum, assembly GCA_038996855.1. NCBI lineage: Eukaryota > Viridiplantae > Streptophyta > Magnoliopsida > Solanales > Solanaceae > Solanum > Solanum aculeatissimum. The sequence continues at coordinate 8,795 of JBCEWC010011325.1, read as the reverse complement.
GAAGGATGACACTATGTATATTGATTACCGCCAGCTGAACAAAGTGACCATCAAGAATTAGTATCCTTTGGCTCATATTGATGATTTATTCAACCAGTTATAGGGTGATTTGATACTTTCTAAGATCGATTTGAGATTTGGATATCACCAGTTGAGAGTTCGGGAGTCTAATATCTCGAAGTCAGCCTTCAGGATTTGCTATTGTCATTATAAGTTTGTGGTTATTTGCTATTGTCATTATAAGTTTATGGTTATGTCTTTTGGGTTGACTAAATTCCTCAGCTCCTTTCATGGAGTTAATGAACTAATAAACATCAAAACCTACTACACAGAAAGCAGAGACGTTATCATCATAATAACCCAACAAGAGAGTTGGGGTCGAATCACACAAGGAACAATGTGTTGGTGAATGAATCAACTAAGGACTACGTGCTACTAGCTTTGACTCAATAAGTGAATACCAAGAAAGTTATAACTAACGAGGGTAAACTAAGTTAAGAAATACTTTTATGCGAAATGGGGTAAGTATTAATCAACTAAGGTAGCAAGGATAGGGAATATGGGAATCAACCAAAGCTCAATCGATCCATCACACTTAACATCAAATAAATTCTATGGGTAGGCTAGAATGCTTGTAATCACTACCTCAATTATGATGGTAATTTTGTTTCGAAAGAGGCTACTACAACCGCCATATTCTAATCACTCAAAGAAACGCTAATGCTTGAGCAACTCAATAGCAAAACCCTTAAAACCTTAGCCATTGAGTCCGATTAAGGCACTCAACACATGAACCCATGGCCATCATGCAAACCCTCTACATCAACTTCACATTCTCATGCAATAATCAAAGATCTAACCTAGATTCAAGTTCGCGATCTCAAATCATAAGATAAACATGAAAGTAAGCATGAATCCATAGATCAATTAAATATAATCAAATCAATTTAGAGAGAAACCCACTTGATTTTCAAGAATATAATCAACTAAGCATGAAAGAAAATGATTTAATCAATACCCATAAACAAATTAGTAACCAAACTCAATTAAATCTACAATTTATGCATTCAAGACAAGGAAAGAAAGAGTGAGTGAAAGAGTTTACAATGGAAGCCCACACTCTTCAATCCACTCAAGAAATAGTAGAAAATTTTCTCTAAATCCTCACCCAAAACTAAAAATTTACACTAAGATATGTATTCTCTCTCTGAAATTGTATGAACAGTGATGAAGGAATGAATTCGTCTCAATTGTGTGAAGAATAAGGGTTGGGAGTGCGTGTATATTCCTCTTGGGACTAAAATAGCAAATTTTGCATCATACTTTTGGAAATATTGGGCTGAGAGGAATCTTCTTTGATCAAAGTAGTCATCTTCACCTCCCCCCCTCTTTGATGACTTTAACCTTGCAAAGTGTGTTGTGGGGATCCATTTTTAACCAATTAAACATACAATCAAAGCCAATACAACAAAAACATCTTATAGATAGTTTAAATCAAGTATTTAGAAGTATTTAAATTAAGTGAGTTAATTAGAGAAAGTTTGGATCAGCCAGTGAATGGTTGTTGTTTTTGAACAGTGACAAATTGTCTTCTGGGTTCGCGACCATACTGGCGCGTTTGCGAATTTCAAGTCACTCAAGCTTCCATGATTGCAAGAGGTTATCTGCATTTGTGGAGAGCAAAGAATTTCCAAAACACTGTGTACGTGGCACAATGTCCGCTTTCACGGAGATCAATAGTCACCATTACCAAATTTCTAGTTTTCTTAAGGCATTTCATCAAACAGGTAATAGGCACACTTTTACAACAACGATTTGATAAAATAATTGCCCCAAGACCATCTTCAACAGCATACAATCACTACCCAAACAACACCCAACTTTTTAATATCAAAATTCACTTTATTTTTCAACATTTAAACCCAAAAATAGACTCATAAAAACACCTAGAGGTGAGACTCCAAAGTAACAAAAATGTGAAGCCAAGAACATAACAATGGACAACACCAATATGATTTCAAAATTTCACAACCATGGAAAGAAAGATTTATCAAAGAAGCATCACCATTTTCAAGAAATTCTCATGGTTGCACAGGTTACCATTGATGAATAAGAAAGGACAAGATGTAGGGTAGACATACCTCAAAATTAAGAGCCAAAAAGGATGAAGAAGAAAGCTAAAGAATTTTCTTTGCAATTTCAGGAAACTGATGAACAATAATTTTGCCTCCACCCATGCTTACTTTTTCTGAAGATGTAAGACAAAGTCAAAAGTGACTTGTCTTTTCACTTATGCACCCGGTGAGATCTCCGCCTTCATGGAAAATTAGGTGAGTTTGCGCCACTCCACCTTTTGTGCACATTCCACATTCGTGGACTCAAGACCACATTCACAGACCTTAAGATAGGTGCCAATCCTGGGCTAGTTTTTGCAACTTTAGGCGGTCCTAGGCCCACTTCAGCGGCATGACCTTCAATAATGGGCGATGCCTGGGCCCAAAAGTGCTGTCAAAATGGCCGCAGATCATCCCTTTCCAATTTTTATGGTGTTTCCACCCAAATCTTTAACTCCAATCAATTTGACACTTCCAAACATGTGCAAAACACTACTAAAGACTTGAAAATTGTAAGAGTTAGCTAAAATTAAAAGTTATAAGTTAAGAAGCTATTCTAGAAATTCAAAAATGCAAAAATTAATCTAAGAAATTAAAATTTGAATAAAATTTATTAACCACCATTCTTGTATTTCCATTTTGAGGTGATGAATCTTCTCCCCAACTTCAAAATAATCTTATGATTAAGAACTTGAGGACAATGGGAGACCATCAACCTTTTTCTTCGGTCTCTACACTTGAGGATTTGAATTTTCTACCCAACTTGACATCAATTTTTCTTTTAGACTCCTTGTGTAGAAATAAGAGCATCGAGAAGCTTTTTCACATTGATTTTTATACTTCATGGCCTCCAAGAAAGTGACACCCTCAACTTCAAATGAACTAAAGTTGATATTAATGACTTCTATGGCCTTTTCTTGCAACTTTAGTATTATTTCCTCAATCTCGGCCTCTTGGATGATTATTGTCCTTGATGACATGCATTCTCCCAATATTTCTCCCACATTTAAGATCATTCCTTATTCTTGAGACTCCACTTTATGGTTGTTAATGATTGGACTAGGAGCCTCACTTACCCTATTGTTTTTCCTTATGTTGTCCCTTAAGCTTGTAACCATAATTTTGATCTTGGTCAATGCATAGAATCTAGCAACGATGGTTGAATTTATCCCTCGTGTTGAGTAAGTGGATCCTTTGATCTAGTTCATTGATAACTGTAAGAAATAGGTCCATGAGATAACTTTCATTCACAACACCCATTTCCTTATTCACGTTCTCAACCCCAATTTTCCCAACATGAAGTCCTCTACTTTGAAGGAGATAGAAAAAGGGCACGTATTCATCAAGAAATTCATCTCAATCAACCATAAATCAAAAACAAAAGAACAAACAAAAATAAAAGTGCTCACAAATTAAACCAAAAATGAGTAAATTACATGTCCTAAATCAACTCAATATGCCTATTATTCCCAGTAACGGTGCCATTTTTTATGTACGTTCAAACTTACTACACAAAGAAAGCATGGATGATCGTTATCAGAATAACACAACAAGAGAGTTGGATTCGAATCCCACAGGGAATAATGTGTCGGTGATTGAATCAACTAAGGAGTACGAGCTACTAGCTTTGACACAACAAGCGAATAGCAAGAAAGATCTAACTAATGGGGGAAACTAAGCTAACAACTACTCCTACGGAAAGTGGGGTAAGGATTAATCAAGCAAGGGAGCAAGGCTAGGGAATATGAGAATCAATTAAAGCTCAATCAATCCATCACACTTAGCATCAAATAGACTCAACGGATAGGCTATGTTGCTTTTAATCACTACGTCAATTACGACGGTAATAATGTTTGGCAAGAGCCTACTACAACCTCTATATGTTAATCACTCAAAGACATGCTAATGCTTGAGCTGTTTAATATCAAAACCCCTAAAACCTTAGTCGTTGAGTCCGATTAAGGCACTTAACGCATGAAACTATGGCCATCATACAAACCCTCTACTTCAACTAAACATTGTCTTGCAATAATCTACGATCTAACCTAGATTCAAGTTCACAACCTCAAATCATAAGCTAAATATGAAGGTAAGTAGGAACCTATAAATCAATTAAATCTAATCAAATCAATTTTGGGAGAAATCCACTTGATATACAAGAATGTAATGAACTACGAATGGAAGCAAGAGATTTAATCTCTACCCATAAAAATTTGTATCCAAACTCAATTAAATCTACAATTTATGCATTCAAGAACAATAAAAGAAAGAGAGGGTGAAAGATTTTACACTGGAAGCCACACTCTTCAATCCACTCAAGAAATTATAAAAAAACTTGCTCTAATTCCTCACCCAAAATTAAAAATCTACACTAAGTTCTGTATTCTTTCTCTAAAATTGTAAGAACAGTGATGAAGGAATGAATTCATCTCAATTGTGTGAAGAATAAGGGCGAGGAATGTGTGTACATTCTTTTTGTGACTAAAATGGTAAAATTCTGCATCTGCCCTGATACTGGTAACAATAGTACTCCGTGTTTATGAAATTTTGACCACATTTGCGGAGGCCAACTTATATTAAACCTCCGCATTTGCACCACAATTATCCATGATCGGAGAAAATATATACCATCTACTCCGCCTATGCGCTCTAGGTTTGGGCTTTTGTGTCCCTTCACGATTACTGCACTGCATTTGCAGAGTATAACTGCTTCCAAGTATGTTTCTTTCTATTTTCAACTCCTTTTTGCTCCAATTGAACTCGAATCTCTATTCTTATCAGCGAAACTCTATTTACAACATATGTATATGAAATATACACCATTCAAAATATAATTAGCTTCTATTTATGAAATTAACAATGCAAAATAATAAGAAATAGTAAGAAATGAGTGTAAATTATACACGCATCAATATCCCCGACTTAATACTTTGCTTGTCCTCAAGCAAAACAAATCCAAACTCAGAGGCTAGCAAATTAAGCACAACAATCTCAACTAATTTTCAATAGCTAAATCATAACCTTGAAAATGGTTTGTACCAACAATTAGCACAAGTATATGAATGCCAATCAACCAACTCCCTCACTTCAAAGAACATTTCTTACTTCAAAATCAACTTCCAAGGATATTCAAGTGACAACTCAACTTCTCAAGAAATGACTCAAACTCATAGACAACTAAACAAATTCCACTTGACTCAACCTTGAAAAAGCATCAAAATCACCAATCCATTTTAACTTGCATGTACTCACCAAAAAGATAGAAAGTTCCCAAAATATACAAGTATATACAATGAACAAGGGATAAGGAATCAAACACTCACACTTAAAAAAGAATATCTCATGCACACAAGTGCCACACTATAGGCTTGTCCCTAATTTCAATCAACATTGTCTCAATTTCATTTGGTTAGAATTCTCGAAAGGCTTTTTAGACTTGTAATGTAGGCTTAGGGGTAAGGTCGGATACAATTTGGATAATAGTGACTAACCCTCCTTAAACTCTACATACAATAATCATTTCTTTTCAACTTTTCCACTCTTTTCTTCACATTTCACACCAATGCACATTTAACCCTTCTTTTTCAACTTAGGTGACCCACTTGCAACCATTTTCAACTTTTTGGCAAAGTATTTTTATTTAAGCACTTTTCTTCTTTTTCTTTTCATTTTGAAAGCACTCTTTTTCCTTTATTTTCATTCCTCTATTTATCTCTCTTTTTATATTCTTTTTTTTGACAAGCCAAGTGATAGACACACTTTCTTTTCTTCCTACATCACCCCCAACTTAGGCTTAAAGCCTCACTTATCACAAACACTCAAGTTCAAGGAAGGACAAGGGTCCAAAAGAGGGATATATTTTGAAAAAGATCAAGACTTGTAATTTAGGTTGCCAGTAGAAAAGATTAGGCTTAAAGGGGACACTAGGAATAAAATAAATACAAATAGTGTCTATTTAGGCTAAGTGGACTCAAATCAAATCAAAAAATGTCTTAGGCCTTTTTTCAACAAAAATTCATCAAAGTAAACATTTTAATTCTACATGGGCAAGTTCTAGATAATACAAGTGCACACAAGGAACAAAACAAAAACTCACCACACAAATTGACATGCAAATCAAGCCAAAAAGGATAAATATCACTCTCAAGTAAAGCACAAGCGACTCATTTATCAAAATATATTCTTCTAGCAAGTAAAAGTCACAAAAAGAGTCAAAGTGTTGTCTCAAAACATCCCAAATCCATTAAAATAAAAAATCGGAGGGGTATGTCATTTTCACAATCTACAACACTTGACTAAATATATTGGCACCAAACAAGTCACAATCCCTAAGTATAGCTCCAACAAGAGTCAATGGCTATTCGGACATCTCTAAAGACCATACTCTACTGACGCACTCATGCACCTAATGAATGATTTTCCCTTAAGAATATCGTCACTTAATCCATCTTCAGGAACCATCGATTATACACACCAACTAAGAAAAAGAAAAATAAAAAAGCTACCAAAACTAACTAAAACAGCTACTCCCAAATATAATATAAACAAACTTAACAAGGGCATACCCTAATCAAAATAGATCAAGCCTCACAAAGGAACATCAAAACCAACAATCAAGAGTATGAATCAATTCAGAATATACAAGACAAGAATCCCAGAGCCAAAAATATACAATTAAATCAAATCAAGTCATAGGAGCACCCCCAACTGAAATAGTACTATGTCCTCATAGTACAACTATAAAGTGAAAGAGAATATGAGGGAGTCCCTGAAATGATTACTCGACACTCAAACAAGAGGAGATGGTCAACTCATCATCAAGATCTGAAGAACTGGACCCACATAACTGCCTCAACTGTATCATCATTCTGTTCAAGAATCTACTCTTCTTCTTCTCATGTGCCCTATATTTCCTCTCTCTCCGCTTATTCTTTCCTTGTCTTTGACTCATATGCTCGAGTTGGTCACTCATAGCCCTCTATATGGATCCAACTGATGCAAGTGTAGGATGATCATCTAATGTATCTCCTGGTGGTCCTGGAGGAAGGCCTGCAATAAGCTGCCTAATTTGCTCATCCATCCCATGAATCTGGAAGGATAAGTATCTCATGGTAGGAAGACTAAACTGAAGTGGTCCTGTAGAATCTAAAGAACCTGCAACTCCTATAGAAGATCCTCCAACCATGATCCTAGCTCTGTGAACCACCTAAAAGAGGGATAAAATACATTAATCTATCTCTTCTTCTATCTCTCTAGGCCACCTCTCTTCTTTAGTGGATATATGTCTTTGGCCGACTTCTTCTCCTCATCAGTAGATAGGACAGACACCCCTGCTTCATATCATAGCACGAAAATTAATGAGGGGAATACTAAGCTCTTGGCCTTCCCTTGGGCCACCTCTGAAATTTGATCAACTATACTCTGTATAATATTAACCTAAAGATCATCTAAGATAGCAGCAATGACAAGTGCAAAATCTAAAGTCACCTCCATATAATGTGTAGAGGGAATGACTCAAGTACAAATTATGTAAGGAAACATTTGGATTCCACCATAAACTTATGTGAATAAACTCCTCTATGGGATGTAAAAAACTCTAGAGGCACACAATCATGCAATATGTTCACTAACCACTGGGTGCCCAACTCTCAAAATCTCTCCTTATATATCTTATTTTCAACATCCGGTAGCCCATAGATAGCATTGATTGTTGTTATACTGAAGTCAACTCTCACTACTCGGACTATGATAGGCACCTCATCTCCAAAGTTAGTCTCCGAGGTATTAACATAAAACTCAGATACTATAGTGTGGTTAGTTGTAATCAGCTGTCACGACCCAGATAAGGGGCCTAGATGTGACATGGCGAAGGAGAACCCGAAAGTCCTCGATCAAGCCATCATACCATCATCACTCACATCATCGATTCTGAAGAATGGAAAGTAAACACATAAGACATAATTCTAGGGGAAACGGGGCTTTAGAATCAAGCTATGGGGATGTTGCCGAGAATGGGATGAGCATGAACCACATTGCATATAGCAAGTATTTCTAAGGGGCGGGTAAGTAGGACTCAATCTATGGGGGCATACCGGGTTAGGGGACTTTCCAGATAAGCACATTCCCAACATTCACAAGCCAAGAAACATAAGCATAGGCATAATCATAAGAATAATCATATCATCATTACCATAACATCCCCCAATAGTCATAACATCCCAATAAAACATAATACAACGTGAAAGAATTTAGGGTGTCCAATAATTGCCTCTATATAAGAAAGAGTTGGGCCTCGACATACTTTGGGGCTCACCCTCAATACATAAAATAAGAAAGTAAATAATTACAAAATAGATGGAGGGTGGCTATTTTCCTTGAACAAAAGAGCTCACCACAAGAAATAGCTTCAAGAGATCACTCGTCGTGCAAAGGTGGATAGAGATCGTGGTCGGTCCCTACATGGTTAGAACATGTAGACAAGAGTATGGGTTAGCACAATAAATCACTAAGTATGCGGCCATGCAAATGCATATGCATATGAACGTATAACAACCTACATGACAAGGGTACATACATAGAAGTGAATATAGAAAGGGGTAATATCTCAATATGCCATGATGATCATGATGCATGAAATGCCATAATGCTTATAATATAGAGGGGATGGAACCATAACCGACA